>PVKP010031720.1:6476-26788 GCA_004027715.1 Plecturocebus donacophilus | reverse complement strand
CCCCACTGTCCCTCCCCTATTTTCCCCAACATACCCCAGCGTATAGTGCTCCCCTCCCTGTGTCCATGTGTTCTCATTGTTCAACACCCGCCTATGAGTGAGAACATGCGGTGTTTGATTTTGTGTTCTTGTGTCAGTTTGCTGAGAATGACACGGGGGCTACCTACTCCGTATTACCTTCCTACTCAGGGCCTAGCATACCTTCCCAGGTCTCGGTCATGGGAGTTGATGAAAGGCTTTCCTATCCTAGCCAAACCCCTCCTCTAACCTGTGTCCTCGAGGGACACCCCTTCTCTCACTCCTTTTTGGTTATACCCTCATGCCCAGTTCCCTTGCTGGGAAGAGATGTTTTCCAAACTGTGTGAGCCACTCTCCAACTCACTAGTCTCACATGCTTAACCACAGTTATAAATGCCTCCCTTCCCCTCCCCTGTGTACCTGTTACTCTAGTCCCACAGCTAAAGGTATATGGGCAAGCCAAGTTTCAATCCCTTCTTACACCTCCTCCTCCCCCTGTCCCCCGAAACAAACGAGCTACCTTCCTCCCCGTAGTAGTCAGTCTCTCTTTAGCGTCATCTTTGGTGGCCGCTGGAATAGGAGGCGGAGCAATGGGCTGCAGTGTCACTTCAGCTGCTCAACTGGAGAATGAGCTCTGTGTGGCCATTGAAGCATCAGCTGCCTCTCTGGCCTCCCTCCAGCGACAAATCACGTCACTAACCCAGGTTCCTACAAACTCGTATTCGAGAAATTGGATGAGTGGCCATCAACCAAATGCTGCTTCATCCTTTCATCCCGTTCTCAAGTCGAGGCACCAGCCAACTGACCTGTCTCCCTTTCTTTGCCCCTATTCAGCAGGAAGTAGTCAGAAAGAGTGGCGCCCTCTATCTATCATCAAAAGGTTGGAATGTAAGGTCGGTTGCCTTGCTGGGAGCTCGGATGCACCCCCCCCCTCCTTTTTTCCCTTTTACAAGCCCCGAGCAAGCTCAGACATGCTCGGGCATGTTCTCTTCTCCCTTGCTCGCACAGCCTGGTCTTCCCTTAAAGAGCCCAGGATGCAAACAAGGTGCTGCAACCATAGCTTCTTAATAACCAATAGCAGCTAAGTCTTAACAACCAATGGCAGCTAAGTCTTAACCAATAGCAGCTGAGTCTTAACAACCAATAGCAGTCGAGTCTTAACAACCAATAGCAGGCAAGTAATTCCAACCAATAACAAGCCAAGTCCTAGGTCAAGGCTTGTAACTTACCCAATAGCAGTCTTGCTCTCCCACAACCAATCAAGCTGTTTCACTCCCTATAAAATCCCCTGTCTAAGAGGACTCCGTGTGACTTCTCCGGCCCCTCCTGTCCGGACCACAGAATCTCACCCGGGAGGCTGAGTAAATTCCCTTGCATTGGATTATTTTGGTGCTGGCCTCAGTTTCTTTGTTTTATCCTCGGAAACAAACCTTACATTAACCAATTTACATTTAGGATTAATATTGTTATGTGTGTATTTGTTCCTGTCATCATGATGCTAGCTGATTATTTTTGCAGACTTCTTTATGTAGTTGCAACACAGTGTCATTCTTCTGTGTACTTCAGTTGTTTTGTTTGTTTGTTTGCTTTTTGTTTTTTAGATGGAATTTTGCTCCTGTTTCCCAAGCTGGAGTGCAGTGTCATGATCTTGGCCTATTGCAATCTCTGCCTTCTAGGTTCAAGTGATTCTCCTGCCATGATCTTGGCTTATTGCAATCTCTGCCTTCTAGGTTCAAGTGATTCTCCTGCCTCAGCTTCCCAAGTAGTTGATTACAGGTGCCTGCCACCAAGCCCAGCTTATTTTTGTATTTTTAGTAGAGACAGGGTTTCACCATGTTGGTCACACTGGTCTTGAACTCCTGACCTCAGGTGATCCATCCGCCTTGGCATCACAAAGTGTTGGGATTACAGGTGTGAGCCACTGCACCCAGCTCAGTGTATTTTTAAAGTGGCTTATAATAGTTTTTCCTTTCCATATTCAGTGTTTTTTTTTTACAGGGCTTCTTGCAAGGCAGGTTTGGTGGTGATGAATTCCATCAGCATTTTCTTGTCTGAAAAAGAGTTTATCTCCTTTTCACTTATGAAGCTTAGTTTGGCCGGATATGAAATTCTAGGTCAGAAATTCTTTAAGAATGTTGAAAATTGGCCCCTAATATCTTTTGGCTTTTAGGGTTTCTGCTGAGAGGTCTGATGTTAGTCTAATGGACTTCCCTTTATAGGTGATCTGGGCTTTCTCTCCGGCTGCCCTTAACATTTTTTTCTTCATTTTGACCTTGGAGAATCTGATGATTATGTGTCTTGGGATTGATCTTTTCATGGAGTATCTTACTGGGATTCTATGTTGGCCTGTCTTGCTAGATTGGGGAAGTTCTCCTGGATGATATCTCGAAGTGTGTTTTTCAACTTGGATCATTCTGTGTTTCTTTCAGGACCCCAATAAGTCATAGGTTCAGTCTTTTTATACAATTTCATAGTTCTTGGAGGCATTATTTGTTTCTTTTCATTCTTTTTTTTTAATCTTGTCTGCCTGCCTTATTTCAACAAGATAATCTTTAAGCTCTGACATTACTTCATCTTCTTGGTCTATTCAGCTATTGATATTTGTGTTTGCACTGTGAAGTCTCATGTTGTGTTTGTCAGCTCTATCAGGTCATTTATGCTCCTGTCTCTACTGGTTATTCCAGTTAACAGCTCATGTAATGTTTTATCATGCTTCTTAGCTTCTTTGAAATTGGTTAGAACATACCCCTTTAGCTAAGCAAAGTGTGTTATTATCCATCTTCTGAAACCTACTTCTGTCGATTTATCCACCTCAGCCTCTTCCCAGTTTTGTGTCCTTGCTGGAGATATGTTGCAATCATTTGGAGGAGATGAGGCACTCAAACTTTTTGAGTTTTCAATATTTTTTACATTGATTCTTTCTCATTTTCATGGGCTTATCTACCTCTGATCATTGGGACTGCTGATCTTTGGATGGAGTTTTTGTGGAGTTTCATTGATGTTGTCATTCCTTTCTGTTTGTTTTTCTTTTAGCTTTTAGCAATCGGGCCCCTCTTCCATAGGGCTGCTGCAATTTGCTGGGGGTCCACTCCACTCCTTATTCACTTGGGTCCATCCTGCATATGGAGGTATTATCAGTGGAAGCTGCAGAATGGCAAAGATGGCAGCCTACTCCTTCCTCAGGGAGCAGAACACTCCCAAGTGAGATTTCTGGAATCCCCTGTTTGGAAGTCTCACCTAGTCAGGAGGAACAGGATCAGGAACCCACTGAAATAAGCAGTCTGGCTGCCCCCTGATGGAGCAGCTGTGCTGCACTGGCAGGAATCTCCCTGGTTCAGGCTGCCCTGACTCTCCAGAGCCAGGAGACAGAAAAGTCTAAGACCACTGATCCATGATACTATAGCTGCCCCTCCCCTTAGGGACTCCTCTCAGGGAGATCAGAGTTCTGTCCATAAACTCCTGTCTGGGGATGCTGAAAATCCCACAGGGAGGCCATGCCCAATGAGGAGGAATGGGTCAGGGTTCCACTTACAGAAGCAGTTTGACCACGAACTCTCACAGTCACTGTGCTGCACTATGAGGAATTGCTGCCAGTGCAAACTGCACAATCTTACTGGCACTGGTGGCAAGGGAAAATGGGCAACAGGAGGCACAGTGATGGCGACTGCCCCTCCCCCTGCAGAACTCAGTCTTCCTAGGCAGTCTCCTGCCTGCTGCACTAGCCAACTACTTTGTGATCTTCCCTTTAAAGATTCCCAAAGAAGCCACTATTCACCATAGTTTGGGCCACTGAAATTTAATGTTATTTGAAGTAGCTTTTTCTAAATGATTCCAACATTATGTGGTCAAGTTAGTGGTCTGATGCTGTTCTCTAATAATAGGTTTAAATCTCTAGAAACTATTATGGGATGAAAAATCTTGCAAGCAAAATTATACTAGCTTCTTTTATATTCAATCTTTAACATGCATTATGTTTACATAAACATCAATCTGACTCAAACATGGAATGACTTATTTCATGATATAGTCCAACAAATTATTCAATCTTTATCTGTGCATCTTACATACTCTGGGAGGGACTTTAGTTTTCTTGAAGGGCAGGGGAGATAAAAGCATTTAAAAGTATATACTGCATTCAGCACTGGTGATATTCTAATAGCATGAAGAATTGGCAAGGATGCTTAGTTGAAGCAGCAAAACTTGAGTTTGTAAAGGTAACATCCCAAAGCTAATGGAGAACCTGAATGGGTATTACATTGTCGTGGCTGTAACGAAGCTGAGGATATGAAGATATTTTCTGTTCCTCCATAGCAGCTATTACCCTGTCCTTGGATACTGGTGAGTGACCAGGTAATAAAGCATAAAATTACAGCCAGGAGTATAGGCTCAATTCGTTATCTGCTTGGAAGTGGGTGGCATCAAAGGAAATAGTTACCTCAAGAGGATTAATTATAAAATGACCCTTCCACATGCTGAAGGGTCCTGGGACTTTGCCCTTTATATGGTTGACTATGAGTTACTTGAAGGCTGTTCCCTGGGATGTGTAGTTTTCCATGATTGATGTGATGGGGGATGAAGCAGTGGGGCAGGCATACAACAGATTAAGTATAAATGCAGTGATGTTGTTAATGTGACTCTAAATTAGTACAGCCATCATGGACAACAGTATGGGAGATCCTCAAAAAATTAAAAATAGAACTCCTATGTGATTCAGCAATCTTACTACTGGGTATATATCCAAAGGAATTGAAGTCAATATGTTGAAGAGATATCTGTACTCCGATGCTTATTACAGCATTATTCATGATATCCAAGATATGAAATCCACCTAAGTGTCTATTAGTGAATGAACAGATAAAGAAAATGTGGTTAGAGATATGCAAATCAGAACCACATTGAGATACCATCTCACCCTAGTTAGAATGGAGATCATTAAAAAATCTGGAAACAACAGATGCTGGAGAGGATGTGGAGAAATAGGAACGCTTTTGACTATTGGTGGGAGTGTAAATTAGCACAACTATTGTGGAAGACAGTGTGGTGATTCCTTAGGAATCTAGAAATAGAAATACCATTTGAACCAGCAATCCCAATACTGGGTATATACCCAAAGGATTATAAATCATTCTGTTATAAAGACACATGCACACTTATGTTCATTGCAGCACCGTTTACAATAGCAAAGACTCAGAACCAACCCAAATGCCCATCAAGGATATACTAGGTAAAGAAAATGTGGCACATATACAACATGGCATACTATGCAGTCATAAAAAAGGATGAGTTCATGTCCTTTGCAGGGACATGGATGAATCTGGAAACCATTATTCTCAGCAAACTGACACAAGAACAGAAAACACTGCTTGTTCTCACTCATAGGTGGGTGTTGAACAATAAGAACACAGGAACATAGGGAGGGAAACATCACACACTGGGGTGTGTTGGGGGATGGGGGCTAGGGGAGCGATAGCAGGGGGTGGGGAGGTTGAGGAGGGATAAAATTAGGAGAAATACCTAATGTAGGTGACAGGAGGATGGAGGCAGCAAACCACCATGGCATGTGTATACCTACGTAACAATCCTGCAAAGAAGAAAATGTGGTATATATACACAATGGAATACTATTCAGCCTTAAAAAAGAATGAAATCCTGTCATTTCTGACAAGATGGATGAATCTGAAGAACGTTATACTAATTAAAGTAATCCAGGCACAGAAAGACAAATACCACATGATCTAACTTACGTGTGAAATCTAAAAAAGTTGATCTCATAAAATGAAAGTAGAATGGTGATTACCAAAAGCTGAAGAAATTATTGGGGAGAGGTTAGGGAGATGTTGGTCAAAGGACATACAATTTTAGTGAGATACTAGATATAAGTTCAAGAAATCTCTTGTATCACATGGTGATGATAGTTAATAACAATATATTCTATTCTAAAATGCCAAGAGAGTAGGTGTTAAGTGTTCTCAACATAAAAATGATAACTATATGAAGTAATGCATATGTTAATTACTATATTTAGTTATTCCGTGATGTATATTCACTTCAAAACATTGTATTGTACATGATAAATACATAGAATTCTATTTGTCAATTAAAAATTTTTAAAGTAGAAGTACAGTAAAAGGGAGTACCTAATTTCCTATAGAAAGGAGTGCACCCTTGTATTACTTATCTATGGCTGCAAAATAAATTACTGCAAAACTTAGCAGCTTAAAGCAATAAACATTATTTTATAGTTACTTTGGGTCATGTATCAATGCATGGCTTATATCAATAATTGTACATCAAGTTTTTTTTTTTCAAAGTAGACAAGAACCACTTTATTTTAAGCAGTTGAGGTAGTCATCTGGTTAGACACAGAGGACCAAGAAGGATGAACTCTTTGGACTCTTCTAACTCTATATTACGTGGCTCATGTGGCACAACATACCTCTTCACGTGATGTTCTTCCGCTGACAGCCAGAACATTTCTCAAGAAATATAAATAAATTTGAAGTACAACAGATCTCCAATTCTTTATAAGAAACAGATTTTTTAGAGATAATTAATTTCATATTTTCCATCCATTTGATACTATTTTCCCCAAGCCTTTATTTCTTTTCATTTTAATTCTCCAGAAATTCTTTGGTGGAAAACTGCAATTACACTTAACTACAGAAAGTAGTTAGATCATGTATGCATATTTTCTAATTTTGTTTTTCTAAATAGAGACGGAGTTTTAAATAGAGATGACTCAGCCTCCCAAAGTGCTGGGATTACAGGCGTGAGCCACTGCATCTGGCCTGCATCTAGTTTTCATTGAATATTGGTGAATTATCAGGTTAAAAAAGAAAACATAAAGTTACAGCCAGGTCTATCCATCCAGTTAATTCACAAGACTGCAATTAAGATGTCAGCTGGGGCTACAGTCTCATTACAAGGTTTGGCTGGGAGAGGATCTGTTTCCAAGCTCATTCAAGTCGTGTTTGGAATGATTTAATTTGTTTCAAGCTGTTGGGCTTAGGGCCTCAGTTCTTTGCAAATCATTGGTTAGAAGCTGCTTTCATTTCCTTACAAGAAGCACCTCTCTATAGGGCAACATACAACATAAAATATAGCTTCCATCAGAATGAACAAATGAGAGAACAAGAGAAAATGAGCAGGACAGAAGCCAGAGGGTTTTTGTAAACCAGTTTTGGAATTGACAGTCCATTACCTCTGTCATTAGAAGCAAGTCATTAGGTACAGCTTATTATACTAAAAAGGAGGGGATTACATGAGACATGAATAACAGAGACAGGATCATTGAAAACCATATTAAAGGGCTGCCTACCATAATCCTCATTGTGGGAGATATTTCATACATCTTCTCACCTTTTTGGGCTGGCAGTGAAAATGAGATCTGTACTAGATGTACATTATTTGAGACAAATCTACATCACTACATAATGTCAGAAATTTTGGCATGAAAGGCTGTCATTGTGTTGTCAATAAAAGGTAATGACACTACCTAGAGGTAGGGCTATGATTTCCCCTCAGGCAGAATCTGCACTAGGAACTGAAGTCTCTTAATCAGCGTATCAACTACATATTATTCTCTTCTGAGAGTAGGTCAACCCTAACATAGAAATAGGGAATTCCTTTCTGTCCCTACAACATCAGGTGGGCGGGCCCCAAACCTATTCCATAAATTAGCCTTCACTCAGATCAGAAACCTCTCCTCATATCCCCACACCTAGTGATAACCACTACGATGGTGAGGAAACTTACTTTCCACACTCATATCATGAAACAGTGTCTTCTGAAATCAGTATTCTTATTTCTATTTTATGGAAGTTGCAATGCACCTTTAATAAAAGGCCAAATATGCCAGGTAAGAGTAATTGTATATTATGGATATATAAATATCACCCTAAGTTATAGGAAGTTAAGCATAAGACACATTTAAATGGAAATGTAGGACTAAATGGATAAATAAATTTCAGCCTAAAAATGATTTTTAAATCTCTAAAAACAGCTATTGTACTGGAAAGCCAACAAAACTAAAGCAAATAAGATGGAAATCATAAATCATGTGCTTTTAGAAGAATTTAAACATAAATACTGGTGACATTTTAAAGCAATTTAAAAATAAAAATTATTAAAACATTGCCAAATGAGAATATGCATAATGGGCTAAAATGAGTCAGAAATAAATTTTAAAATGTCACAAATTATTCTGACAATCCCAAATGATGAAAATCCTTTTGTCTCCTCAAAGTTTGGAAAGTTGATCTATGATACAGAAAAGTTATCACTGAGTAACAAACCACCCGCAAGGCATATTTGTTTTCTATAAATTAGATGTGTAACCCAAATTTAGAGTTAACTAAATATTTCCTTCTAAATCATGTTTTTCTTTCCCATTAATATACATTACCTGGTACACAGCTGAATCTAGTTCCTTGTGTCTCAGACCTGGAGACTGAATTCCTATCTCTATGTTGCCCCACCACACACTCATGGTACACATAAACTCACACACATATGTGTATGCACATATACACACACACATACACAATCTCACAAAGCTGTAGGTATCAAAAGCACAGAAAATGCTCAACTCCTGAATACACCATTCAATCGTGACACATCAACAAGTACTGAAGAGGCAGGTTTTGTGGGGCCTGAAGCTTATATGATTTTCTTTAAGAAAAAATATGAAGTTACAAATACAAAATTAGGTAGCAAAATAAATATTCATTTATAATAAGAAATGACATTACAATATTTTACACTTTTAAAAGCTGAGAAACTTGCTAAATGCTATAAAATCTAGAAAAAATTACCAAATTTATTATTACCTGACTCATCTCTATCCTACACTTTTTAGCTGCTTGTTCTTTACTTCTTCATATAACAAGGGTTTTTTAATATATTTGATTGATTGAATTTATTTTTTAGTTAAAAATTGTTGGGATACATGAATAATGAAAATTCACACATATGTATGTGTTGTTTGTTACAAATCTGTGCCCTGTGAACCTAAGGATTCTGATGAATTATTTTCATCCAATTCCTATCAAAAGTATAGTCCTTACAGGCAAGTCCTTCTGTTTTTCCTGAGCATAGATGAGAACCAAATTTAAATTATAATTTTACATAACTGATGATTTGAAGATTGTTTCCACAGATTACTGTCTTGCTTAGTTCCTTTCAAACTTTGTTTCTCCTCCTTTACCTACATATTTCTCAAGCCGTAAACCTTCATGTCAAGACACCAAGTGCATTGGCACAATTGGAAACAGGAGGTTTCCTGGAAGCCATTTTTACATCAGGACGGTTAGCGATAAATTAACCACATGGAAGCAACTGCAAACCACTTAATACTCACCTTGCCCTTTGCCAGATCCCAAATATCCTTGCTAGCATTCCAGTGCTATCTGACAGAAAACATAGTATGATGGAGAGGAAGTCAGAATGGAAAGCCACAATAGTCATAACCAATTGGTGTCAAAATATCTTACTTTTCAAATTTAAAAAGGCATAAAATCATGTTAGCATTTTTCTAATGTCTCTCTCAGGGGCTTGGAAGGGGCCTGTGCAACTGACAGACACTGAAGCTTAAGATTCCTTAGCTTCATAGTAGATGCACCTCTGCACCATATCTGATACATCAAGTCTAGAACTCTTAAGGTCAATAAGTGGTTGACCCTCTGGTAGTTGTGTTGATGGCTGAGTCCAGCAATGTTGACTAGTACACCTCTCACATGTATTTGCAAAGCTCCTAGAAGTCTTTCTTAGACAAGTTCCATCACTTCTCCTCAAATGAAAATTTTGTGGATTTGTCATTTAAGATGGCAAAGATGTATTTGTCTCTTAGGAATTGGCCCTAAAGAAAAAGGAAAGTGAGACTTAATAACATGAACTCTAACATCAAGGAAACAAGGATATATTTATATTTGTAATCTTGAACCACAATGAGGAAAGAGGATTAGTAGCTTACTTACTAGAGCAATAGAAGGCAAATTTAAGTGTTCTGCAGAGAGGCATAGAAAAAAAGATGGAAACCCATTTACTCCAAAGACAATTAGAAAAGTTTTGGAATTTTGGACACCAGAAACTGGAAGTGGAGGTATGGCATAGGGATGAAAACTGGAGCATTGCTAGAAATTCTAATACTTAGAAATTCCACACCATCTTCTAGTCATACCTAGACTTCCAGGGTGATGTTAGTTCCACAGCATCTGTCTCCACTGCCTCTATAACTGTTACAGTAAGTAGAACCCTGTGCCACAGTCTTCCCAAAGCTCAAAGCTTGAATTCTTTGTGACTTCTTTAATAGTGGCATATGGTTTACCAAGGCTTAAGTGTCTTTTATCAAAAAAATAAGGGGAAAAATGTTTGGAAATAGACTCTATGTTCTGGTTATCCTTGGCAATTTACCTTTTAATTGCTCTTCAGCTAGTGAGATCAGCTATTGTGGAGGAGGTCTGTGCCATAGTTTGTGACAATTAGTTTTCAAGGTTCATTAAACTTAACTGCTATTTCCAGTTGTGATCTTCCAGTTACAAATATGGTGATGCCATTTGACCCCTGTGTTCCTGAGGAGTCACATTTTATGTAGATTAGTAGTTTTAGAAGTCAGCAAGTAATATGATATCTTATATAGTCAAAATAACTCTGGATGTCTATTAAGTTGCGAACAAGCATAATATATGGGATTTTGTGCACAAAATGCCGTAACATCTGTGTTGAATAATGTAGAATATGCAATAAAGAGAACATATTTAATATAATTTAATGCCATTTTAATCATATAGGAGAAAAAAAGAATTAAATGTCATGTCTGTGAGCGTATATATTTGAAATCACTTAAGATATATGTTTGAGGGTAGAGTTGTATTTATTTGGATGAGAGCAATAACTAGAACAGAAATTTTTATTCAAGGCAGTAAAAGTTTTGAGGGCCAGAAAGGCTAGCCAAGTTGAAATTCCATAGGGATTAGGTATACAAGCACCAAAAAACTTATTTTAAATACCAACGTCCAAACAGCTAAAGCAATCTCAAAGATGGTGATGCACCAACTTTTGGGATGCATTTCAGCAATTTCCCTGACTGCTCTTATGGTTCTTTCCCTTACCAGGCATCAAGTATGGGATCTTTTGGGTGCCAAGGCCAGTTTCTTTCCGTGCATAAATCAAGTCTCCAGCTCAAAGTTTCCCTCTACGAAATTTTGAATTGGTTGTATAAATCATCTAAGGTGCATTATCAATGGAAAAATTAAGAATTTTTGTGCTGACTTTCCTTGCCTGTTGCATGTTGACAGCCATTTATGTAGAAGTAGCCTTCACTGCCCTCTGACTCTTTGGGAGCCACAGTGCTGATTCAGGTCTCAGCTGAGCACAGACAACTGTATGGATCAAATTGTTTTTGTTTACACCTCAGTTACCTTTGACTAAGGCTGAATAGGAAATATTTAGGCTAGGGAGTCTCTCAGAGCAGAGCACTTCCCATACATGTTCCCCATATTTCATAATGTCTGACACAATGTTTAATGGGAGCTCTAGACATAGGAGAGTAAAAAATTTTTAAATGGAATAACTAGATTAACAAGGTGCATGCCATTTAGTGTGAGCTGAATTTTACGGTTTCCCTAAACTCGCCCAAGATGCATTGATCAGATTTTCAGTCAACAGGTGCTGGGTAACCTCCAAGCTGAAAGGTTGAAATATGCAATCTGAAATGGGATAGCCTAGCTCTGCCTGAAATAGCCGCCTTGGACAGAAGACAGATGTTATTTGTTAATTCTCATGCTGCTATAAGGACATATCCGAGACTGGATAATATATGAAGAAAAGAGGTTTAATTAACTCACAGTTCTGCATGGCTGGGGAGGCCTCAGGAAACTTACAATCATGGCAGAAGGTACCTCTTCACAGGGCAGCAGGAGAGAGAATGAGAGCTAAACAAAGCGGGGAAAGCCCCTTATAAAACTGTCACCCCCATGATTCAATTACCTCCCACCTGTCCCTCCCATGACACATGGGGATTATGGGAACTACAATTCAAATTGAGATTTGGGTGGGGACACAGCCAAACCATATCAACAGGGGAGTGGGTATTGTTACTAACCCTGGGATTACCCCTGTGATAGGATGGTCAGTACATCTGTTTTGAAGGTGCTTCCGGGTTCATATTTGTGGTGAGTTCAGACAGTTTGGGGTAGGGTAGACCAGGTGAGCAGAGCTTTAAGTTCTTGGAATAACATTGTTACAGTCAGAGTTCAGGTAAATATACTCCCTTTGGGGACTTAGTTTGTAAGCCAAATACTTCAAATGCAAACATGGGAACTGAAATGTGCATGCAGTACCTGACTAAAAGCAGGAAGGTGGTGTGGATATCAAATAGGAAGAAACCTCAGTCCTCAAATTGGTCCAGCTTTGTCTATAGAAGGCTGCTTTCCATTCCTTTTCCTACCTAAATCGGGATAAGGATGTGTATATTTCTCCTCACAGGGGCCCTGCTTCCTTTGAACAATTTCAGAAACTCAAGGATTAGTTAAGGAGGAGAGGGATCTCACGTGGCTACTGGATCAAGGCTTTGCCTCCAGACAGAACTCGAGGCCTTGATTCCTACTGACAAAGAGCACAAAGCTTCTGCAAGGCAGGCGAAAAGAGTCACCTGCAGGCAATGATCACAAAAGAACTTAAAAGGAAGGTAGTGTGAAGGTTCAACAGAAAGACTACAGGGTGTAAGCATTCTAGCTCATCTGACACCAACAACGGCATGAGTAAGGTGAATAATCATGGTCCTAGTTTTCTGTTTCCTTCTAGGAGACACAGTATTCTACTTCTCTCTAACACCAAGACACTGCAGGACTTGCTAGGTGCTTTCTAGATGAATGGAGGTGATGTACCAGAGCCAACAGTTCAGTTCCCCTGTTAGTGACATAGTCATAAGGTACCCTGACAGCAGAGGTGACACTTCACAACCCTTCAAAGGTGAATAAAATTGTCCATCTCACACAGATGGATTCACAGAAATGCTTGTTCTGGAACCAGTTGTTTTGAGTAGTTAGCTTACCTCTGCTCTTTCATTTTTGTTTTTCTGGTCAGGAAAACCTTCTAAACCTCTTTTAATACCAAGTTTATTTATTATATATAGGGGTAAGCATCTGTTTTATAATTACTTCTAGGCCTGAATCAGTGAATATAAAAGCTAAAATAAATATTTTTATAATAAAATATGTCATGATTAATCATCCATAACAGAGTTGGGGAGATATTGGCTAGAGAAATTACATGGGTAAGTAAATTATATTATCACCAACGTTATTTCAGAATGACAAAGAGGGGGTATCACGATAAATTAGATTGTCTCTGATATCAAACGACCTTAAAACCTTAGTGTGTTTCAACTACAGTTTGTTTCTTGCTCATGCTATCTGATTTGTTCCAGTCAGCTATGGCTCTGCTCTTGTCATTAGGTTAACCCTGGGACTAAACTGAAAAAGCAGTCTCTGTCTGAGAAGTTGCTAATATTGGTGGCAGAGGGAAGAAGGGAACATGGAAAACCACATCCTGTCTCTTAAAGCTTCTACCTGAAAAGACACTGATCTCCTCTACGCATATATTGTTGGTTAAAGCAAATCACATGGCCAACCCTGCCATAAATAGGAAAAGGAGCTATAATACTTGCTCAGGGAGGAATAGCAGATCTTTTTGAACAATAAAACAGGCAAAGTGGGCATTACAAAACCTTGTTATATAAACAGAGCACTGGGTCTGAGAACATTGAAAACCAACGAACAACAGAAACCTGCACATTATATATGGCCCTTTCCCTTCAGAAGTAGATGAATAAATGCTTTCGATCACAAGAATCTTAGTTAAAAGCTTCATAGCTGCTGAGACCTGAAATATCAAGGTGGATTTTGGACTCCTTTAAATCATATGAAAAATAATGTATGTGATGTGAATATGTGTATGGACTAAATTGTGTCCTCCCAAAATTTATAAGTTGAAGTTTCAATCCCCAATGTGACTGTGTTATGTGTTAGGGCCTTTAAGGAGGTAATTAAGCTTAAATGAGGTCATAAGAGTGGGACCCTATTTCAGTAAGACAGGTATCTTTATAAGATTAAGAAGAGACATCAGGATTTTACATGCACAGATAAAAGGGAAATGTGAGGATTATGTGAGCTGGATATCTGCAAGCTAAGGATTAGGATGAAGAGGACTGAAGGTGAACTGGAATATTTTTCAGCTGGTTTTGATATTTTGGAAAAAAATCTGTCTCTCCTTTATAAAACATATTTTTAATTAGACTTTTTATTTTAAAATAATTATAGATTAACATGTAGTTGTAAAAAAGATTTCATAGATGTCCCATGCCCACTTTATCTAGTTTCCCTCAATTATACCATCTTGCAAAAACTACAGTACAATATTACAACAAGGATGTTGATATTGGTAAAATCTACTGATGTTACTCAGATTTCCCCAGTTTTACTTGTGTGTGTGTGTGTGTGTGTGTGTGTGTGTGTGTGTGTGTGTGTGTGCTATTTTGTTCTTTGAAATCTTATAGCATATTTAGGTTCAGATCACGACCACCACCACCATAGTTGAGACAAACAACAATAACAACAACAACAAAAACCAAACTATCACCACAAGGATCCCTTGTGTTGTTATTTTATAACCACAATGGCCTCTATCTTGCTTTGCCCTTAATCCCTGGCAACCACTAAATCATTCTCCATTTCTACAGTTTTGTCTTTTAAAAAATGTCATATAAATGAAATGTAATATGAAATGTTTGTGGAGTATTTTTTTTAACTTATAATAAGTTCCTGGAGATTGATATCAATAGTTTCTTTCATTTGATTGCTGAGTAGTTTTTTGTGGTATGGATGTTCCATATGCAGGTTGTAGACAGTTTTTGATTATTACAAAATAAAGCTGCTATAAACATTCATGTACAATTTTTATTTTATTTTTTCTTACTTTTAGGTTCAGGAGTACATAGGCAGGTTTGTTATATAGGTAAATTCTGTGTCATGGAGGTTTGGTGTACAGATTATTTTGTCATCCAGGTAATAAGCATAATACTTGATAGACAGTTTTTCAGTCCTCACCCCTTTCCCACCCTCCACCCTCAAGTAGGCCCCTGGTGTCCATTGTCTACTTGTGTCCATGTATACTCAAAATTTAGCTCCCACTTATAAGTAAAAACATGCTGTATTTGGTTTTCTCTTCCTGTGTTAGTTTACTTATGATAACGGCCTCCAGCTCCATTCATGTTGCTGCAAAGGACATGATCTCATTCTTTTTTATGGTTGTATAGTATTCTACGGTATATGTGTACCACATTTTCTTTATCCAGACTACTATTGCTAGGCATTTAGGTTGGTTTCATGTTTTTGCTATTGTGAATAGTGCTGCGACGAACATACATCTGCATGTGTTTTTATGGCAGAACGATTTATATGCCTTTGGGTATATACTCAATAATAGGATTGCTGGATGGAATAGTAATTCTGTTTTAAGTTCTTTGAGAAATCATTAAATTTCTTTCCACAATAGCTAAACTAATTTACATTTCCACCAAAGTGTAGTAAGTCTTCCTTTTCCTGCACAGTCTTGCCAACATCTGTTATTTTTTGACTTTTCAATGATAGCCTTTCTGAGTGGTGTGAGATGGTTTCTCATGATGGTTTTGATTTGCACTTCTCTAATGATTAGTGATATTGAGCATTTTTAATATGTTTGTTGGCCACGTGTATGTCTTCTTTTGAAAAGTGTGTATTCATATCCTTTACTCATTTGTTAATGGGGTTGTTTGGTTTTCGCTTGTTAATTTATTTAAGTTCCTTATAGATGCTGGGTATTATATCTCTGTCAGGTGCATACTTTGCAAATATTTTCTCCCATTATGTAGGTTGTCTGTTTACACTGTTGATTGTTTCTTTTGCTGTGCAGAAGCTCATTAGTTTAAGTAGGTCCCATTTGTCAGTTTTTGGTTTTTTTTTCCTTTCAATTGCTTTTGATCATATACAGTTTTTAGTACGAACATATATTTTTATTTCTCTCAGATAAATTTCAAGAAGTGTAATCATTGAATCATATGTTAATTGCATATTTAATTTAATAATGAGCTGCTGAACTGTTTTCCAGTGTTTTCCACAAGCAATATATGAGTAAGCAATTTCTCTGCATTTGTCATTGTCAGTTTAAAGAATTATGATGTTAGAAAAGTGTGTACTAATATCTTATTGTGTTTTAATTTGTATTTTTCTAATGGAAATTATATTGACTGTGTCTTTTCATGTGCTTATTTGCTATATGTATATCCTCTTCAGTGAATATCTGTTGATGTCTTTTACCCACTTGATAACTGGACTTTTTGGTTGTTTTTTGTGTTGTGCTTGTTTTTTCTTGTTGAGTTTTAGGAGTTCTTCATTTATTGTAGATACCAAATTTTTGTAAGACATGTAGTTTACAAATATTTTTTCCAGTCTATACTGTATCTTTTCATCCTATTAAAACAGTATTTCAGAAAGCAAAAATTTTAAATTTTGACGAACTCCAAAATTATTGATTTTTTTCTTTTGCAATCATGTCTTTGATATCATGTCTAAGATCTCTTAGCCTAGTCCTACATCTCAAATATTCAGTGCTTCTTTCTAAAAGTTTTATAGTTTTATGTTTTACATTGAAGACTATGATTATTGTAAGTTAATTTTTATACAAGATGTAGGGTTTAGGTTGAAGTTTATTATTTTTTCTATGTATGTCCAATTGCTTTGGCATCATTTGTGGAAAACTCTATCTTTCCTCTATTGAATTACTTTTGTATCTTCATAAAAAATCAACTGGACATGTTTATCTGGGTCTATTTCTAGATTCTCTATTCTGTTCCATCCATCTGTCTGTCCCTCTGCCAATATCACTGCCAATATCACAATATCATTATTGTTGCTCTATGGTCAAACTTAATATTAAGTGGGATAATTTCTCCTACTGTATTCTTGTTTTCAAGGTTCGTTTTAGCTAATCTTGGACAGGTGTCTTTCCATATGCATTTTAGAATAAACTTATCTATGATTACAAAAATACCTTTGCTGGTATTTTGATGAGAATTGCATTAAATCTATAGATCAATTTGGGACGAACTGATATATTTACTATTGAATCTACAAATTCATGAACTTCTATGTCTCCTTATTTTTAGGTCTTTATTGATATTTTCATCATAATAGGTAAAGAAAATGTTGTACCTATACATAATGGAGTACTATTCATATATAAAAAAGAATGCAATCCTGTTATTTACAACAACATGAATGGAACTGGAGATCACTATGTTAAGTGAAATAAACCAGACATAGAAAGACAAACATTGCATGTTCTCACTTATTTGTGGGATCTAAAAATCAAAACAGTTGACATCATGGATATAGAGAGTAGAAAGATGGTTACAAGAATCTGGGAAAAGTAATGGGATTGTGGGGAGACGTAGGGATGATTACTGGGTATGAAAAAATAAAGAACTTATAAAACCTACTATTGATAGCACAACAGGGTGACTGTAGTCAACAATAACTTAATTGTATATTTTAAAATAACTTAAAGGATGTAATTGGAGTGTTTGTAACTCAAAGGTAAATACTTGAGGGAATGGATACTCCCATTCTCTATGATGTGCTTATTTCACATTGAATCAGAATATCTCATGTACCCCATAAATATATATACCTACTATGTGCCCACAAATTTTTTTTCAAAAGTAAAAGAAGGGGGGATTTCTGGCAAGATAGCCAAATAGGAAAAGCTCTGGTGTGCAGCTTCCAGTGAGGGTGATGCAGAAGGCAGGAAATTTATGCATTTCCAACAAAGTACCTGGTTCATCTCATTGGGATGGGTTAGACAGTGGGTGCAGCCCAAGGAGGGTGAGCCAAAGCAGGGTGGGGTGTTGCCTCACCCAGGAAGCACAAGGGGCCAGAAAACTCCCTCTCCTAGCCAAGGGAAGCCATTAGTGACTTTTCTTAGCACTCTGGCTCAGATACTGTGATTTTCCCATGGTCTTCACAACCCAAATACCAGGAGGTTCCCTCTGATGCCTACAACTCCAGTGCCCTGGGTTTCCAGCACATAACTGGGCACCCATTTGGGAAGACATTGAGCAGTTGCAGCAGTTTTTTTTTTTCATACCCCAGTGGCTCCTGGAATACCAGTGAGACAGAATCACTCATTCCCCTGAAAAGTGGGGCTGAAGCCAGGGAGTCAAGTGATCTGGCTCAGTGGGTCCCACCCCAATGAAGACAAGCAACCTAAGATCCACTGGCTCAAAATTCGCATAGCCAGCACAGCAATCTGAGCTCGAGCTTAGTGGGGGGAGGGGTGTACACCATTGCTGAGGCTCAGGTAGGTGATTTTAACCTCCCCTATGTAAACAAAGTCACCAAGAAGTTTAAACAGTAACTGTACAGAGCCCACAGCAGCTCAGCAAGGCCATTGTTGTGTCACAAGACCCACTCCTCACTAATCAGGACATCTCTGAATAAAGGCAGCAGCCCATCAGGGACTTATAAATAAAGTTCCCACCTTTCTGGGACAGAGAACCTGGGAAAAGGGGCGGTTGTGGGTACAGCTTCAGCAGACTTAAATGTTCCTGCCCAGCAGCTGTGAAGGGAGAAATGGATCTCCCAGCATAGTGCTCAAGCTCTGATAGGGGACAGACTGCCTCCTCAAGTGGCTCCCTGACCCCCATGTATCCTGACTGGGAGACACCTCCCAACAGGTCTGGAGTGGATCTCCAGCAAACTCCAGCAGACCTTCAACAGAGAGACCTGATTGTTAGAAGAAAAACTAACAAACAGAAAAAAATAGTTTCAACATTAACAGAAAGGATGTCCACGCAGAGACCCTATCCAAAGGTCACCAACTTCAAACACCAAAGGTAGATAAATCCATGAAGATGGGAAGAAAAATGCTGAAATCGCCAAAAGCCAGAACACCTTTCCTCCTCCAAGGGATCATAACTCCTCACCAGCAAGGGAACAAAATTGGGTGGAGAATGAGTTTGACAAATTGACAGAAGCAGGCTTCAGAAGGTGAGTTATAACAAACTTCTCCATGCTAAAGGATGATGTTCTAACACAATACAAGGAAGCTAAGAACATTGAGAAAAGGTTAGACGAAATGCTACCTAGAATAATCAGCATAGAGAAGAACATAAACGACTTGATGGAGCTGAAAAACACAGCACAAGAACTTCATGAAGCATACACAAGTTTCAATAGCCAAATCAATCAAGTAGAAGAAAAGATATCAGAGATTGAAGATCAAATCAATGAAATAAAGTGAGAAGTCAAGATTAGAGAAAAAAGAGTGAAAAGAAATGAACAAAGCCTCCAGGAAATATGGGATTATGTGAAAAGACTAAATCTATGCTTGATCAGTGTACCTGAAAGTGACAGGGAGATTCAAACCAAGTTGGAAAACAATCATTAGGATATTATCCAGGAGAACTTTCCCAATCTAGCATGGCAGGCCAACATTCAAATTCAGGAACTACAGAGAACACCACAAAGATATTCCTCGAGAAGAGCAACTCCAAGACAGATAATCCTCAGATTCACCAGGGTTGAAATGTAGGAAAAAATACTAAGGGCAGCCAGAGAGAAAGATCAGGTCATCAACAAAGGGAAGTCCATCAGACTTACCGGATCTCTCAGCAGAAACCTTGCAAGCCAGAAGAGAGTGGGGGCCAATATTCAACATCCTTAAAGAAAAGAATTTTCAACCCAGAATTTCATCTCCAGCCAAACTAAGCCTCCTAAGTGAAGGAGAAACAAAATCCTTTACAGAAAAGCAACTGCTGAGAGATTTTGTCACCACCAGGCCTGCCTTACAAGAGCTCCTGAAGGAAGCACCAAACGTGCAAAGGAAGAACCAATACCAGCCACTACAAAAACATACCAAATTGTAAAGACCATCAACACTATGAAGAAACTGCATCAAATAACAGGCAAAACAATGAGCTAGCATCAAACAGCAGGATCAAATTCACACATCACAATATTAACCTTAAATGTAACTGGGCTAAATGCCCCAATTAAAAGACACAGACTGGCAATTGGATAAAGAGATAAAGAGTCCAGACCCATCGATGTGCTGCATTCAGGAGACCCAACTCACATGCAAAAACACACATAGGCTCAAAACAAAGGATGGAGGAAGATTTACCAAGCAAATGGAAAGCAAAAAAAAAAAAAAAAAAAAAAAAAAAAAAAAAAAAAAAAAAAAAAAAAAAAAAAAAAAAA
>PVKP010031719.1:0-26693 GCA_004027715.1 Plecturocebus donacophilus | reverse complement strand
CTGAGTTTGAATCCCTACCCAGTCAATTTCTTGGATGAGTTACTTAACATCCTAGAATCTCAAGTAATTCCAAGTAGTATGTGCAGTCCAAGGGTGGGAAAATCCGACAGCTGCAAAGCCTCAGGATCAGGAGGTGTGTGGTGGGCACTGTCCCCAGAACCCAGGTGCCAGGAATCACCTCAGGCTCTGCTCCCAGGCAGTGGAGGACTCTGAGCAGGGCAGGGGGGAGGGCCCTTCAGGAAGCAAGACCTGGTCAGTCCAGGAAGGTCACTGACTTAACGGTGAAGTGCCTTGGTGCCATGCAACCTGAATTTGACTCCTGGGCTCTCATTCTTATAAGCCATATGACCCAGGCCAAGTTATTTAGCTGCTGTGAGCCTCAGTTCTCTCATCCATAAAATGGGTGTAATAAGTTAACATGTGTGAAGAATCTTGGCACAGGGCCTGGCTCAGGGTATGTGAGGATGGGGGGTAATGAGCATGGAGAGGCGTGAAGATGAATCCTATCCTAAAAGGAAACTCAAGGCATAGACAGGGTCGCCATCATTGGGTGGGGGTAGAGCAGGGTGGGGGCGCTTCCCTTATCCTAAATCTCCCAGCCCTGCTTCCCAAAGTGCCTGTATTTAGTGTTTGCCAACAGCCACACAATTTAATCTTCATTGCCTGCTGCTTTCCTGTTATAAATGACCAAAGCTTTGTCCCTGAGGCCGCTGCACCATGCTAAGGGGCCTGAGGCTCCTCTCACAGCATTTCTGAGTGGCTGGCCACATGTCTTTTTGTTTTGCTCAGGGGTCTGTGTGTGCACTTATTGGAATTGCTTTCCAGAACACAGAGATCAATATTATCTCTAACACTGGTCTTGAGAGATGCTGGAGATAGCAAGGATGACAGAATGGGTGGGATTGGGAGGCAGGCATGGAGGGGCTAGGCGGGTGAGCAGCCACTGTCATCGAGCCCTTTCTCCAAAATTGGATTCTTGCCGGCAATGTTTTAGTAAAAGTAATACATTTGGACATGATAGTCATTAAAACGATGATGCAAAGGCTTTCAAGGACACAGAGAGATCACGTGTCAGCCCTGATCAACACAGGATTAAAGCATCTGAGGTCAGCTGTGAGATACACGGAGAAGGTGGCCCTTGACTACTGCTCCTTTCCCCACTGCTGACAGCCTTTGCTGTCCCCACCTCCCCTCCCTGATTTCCCAGTCTCCCACATAGGAGCAAGTGGCCTTCCACGGCCCCAGCCTTAAAGACATAATACCCAGGAGGCATCCCTGATTCTTCCTTTTCCTTCATACTTACACCCAATTTGTCAGAAATTTCTTTTGACTCCACATGTGGATATAGTTTCAGTGCCTCCCATTTCGTCACCTCTGACCCAGCTCAAGCCACTGGCACTTCTCTTGTAGATTTCTGTAGGACCCTCCCCTGCATGGTCTCCCTGCCTCCAATGTGGCCTCTTGCAATGCATTTGTTCTCCCACAGCAGGCAGACTGGCTTTTATATATTCCAAATAGAAGTTATTTGTCTGATCGGCGGTTTGCAGATATTTTCTCCCAGTCTGCAGCTTGTCTTTTCAACCAGGGTCTTTTGTAGAGCAAACATTTTTTTAATTTTAATGAAGTCCAATTTATAAATTCTTTCTTTTATAGGTGATACTTCTGGTGTATGTCTAAAAACCCTTTGCCTAGCCCTCAGTCCTGGGGTTTTTATCCTACTTTTTCCCCCTATAAGCTTCAAAGTTTAACATTTTTACATTTACATCTGTGGTCCACTTTGAATTAATTTTCGTAAAGTATAAGGCTTACATCGAAGTTCATTTCCCCCCCATAGCTCAATTGCCGTTTGTTAAAATTATCTTTTCTGCATTATAGAGTGATCTTTTAAAAATATATGCTGGCCAGGCACAGTGGCTCACATCTGTAATTCCAGGACTTTGGGAGGCCGAAGTAGGCGGATTATTTGAGTTCAGGAATTGGAGACCAGCCTGGACAACATAGCAAAACCTTGTCTTTACTAAAATATACAAAAAATTAGCTGGGCTTGGTGGCATATGCATGTGGTCCCAGCTACTTGAAAGGCTTAGGTGAGAAGGTTACTTGAGAGTGGGAAGTTGAGGCTGCAGTGAGCTGAGATAGTACCACTTCGCTTAGCCTGGGTGGCACAGTGAGATCCTGTCAGTCCCACTACTCTCTCACCAAACGAAATAAAAATATGAGCTGATCATGGATCTCCCTTGCTTAAAACCCACCAGTGGCTTCCTACATGCAGAGAAGAACATCCAAATAAGCCTATACTCAGGCTCCGGCCAACCTCCCTGCCCTCATGTCCTCCTCCCCGTCCCACTTGTCTCCTTAGAACACCCAAAACTTCCTTGCCTCCGGATTTTTGCACCTGCTGTTCCCTCTGCCTGGAAGGCTCCCCCTGGGCTTCTCCTATGGCTGGTCCCTTCTTGTCTATCAGACCCAAGTTCAAATGTTCCCTCAGCAGAGGCCCAAGCACCTTACTTACTTACATTCCTCCTTTTCACCCCATCACTTTATCACCACACTGTGCAGTTTCCTTCCCAGCACCCATGTCTGGCAGAAATGATCTCACTTAGCTGCTTACTAGTCATTGTCCACCTTCACCTGAATGTCAGCCATGCAGAGGCAAAGGCACCAATCAAGTCCTTCATTGTGGCTAACAGCTCAGCTCATGCTCTGGAATCAGACAGCCTAGGTTCAGATAATCCCTATGACACTTACTAATCTTGGTGAGATCTTGGGCAAGTAACACAACCTCTCCATGCCTCACTGGCATCCCCTGTAAAATGGAGATAGTGATTGCACTTACACATCATAGGTCATTGTAGGGACTAGAGGAATTCATGCATGTAAATTCAGTAGAGTGTCTGGCATATGTTAGGTGCTCAGAGCATTTGCGATATTAGGAGTACTGTTCCTGGTGAATAAATGAGCATGGGCAGTAGCCTTTAAACTGCACAGCAGAGCAGAGCTCCAGGGTTGCCTACCACATGGTAGATGAACAGTTAGATGATGTCCGGGCCACTCATCTCCACCTTAATCAGACTGGCTCTCCTGTCATCTATCTGTATTTTGGATTTCCGTGTAAGGTTTATTTTCAGAATATTATGTTGCTGCTAATATAAGTTTGAAAAACATGAATCAATGGGAATAGACTTTCCCAAGGGAACCCCTGGTTTCTTAGTCTCAACTCCAGTTGTAATTTTTGGCAAACCATGTGCCCACTTTAGACCTCAGTTTTCCATCTGTATGATGAAAATTTAAGCTGGATAGTCACCAAAGCCTCTTCCATTTAGGATACTCCATTTATCATGTTCCATTACCTAAGTAGGAAACTAACTTTCTACACTGTACCATCTCCAGAGATGCCCTTGGCAGGAACTTGGCAACTATCGTGAAGCACTCAAAGTGCCTTTGCCTCTGCATGGCTGACATTCAGGTGAAGGTGGACAGTCAACTAGTAAGCAGATAAGTGAGATCATTTCTGCTAGACATGGGTGCTAAGAAGGAAACTGCACAGCGTGGTGATGGAAAGTGATGGGGCGAAAAGGAGGAATATAAGCAAGGTGCTTGGGCCTCTGCCGAGGGTACATTTGATCTTGGGTCTGATGGACAAGAAGGGACCAGTCGTAGGAGAAGCCCAGGGGGAGACTTCCAGGCAGAGAGAACAGCAGGTGCAAAAATCCAGAAGCAAGGAAGTTTTGGGTGTTCTAAAGAGAGCAAGGGGACCACTGTAGCTGCAACAAGTGGGATGGGGAGGAGGAGATGTGGTCAGGGAGGTTGGCCAGAGTGCCTAGAGCCCACACCAAAAGTACAGCTCTGCCTGTGAGTGGAATATGGTGTAACCAAGCTCTGGGGGACCTGGAGTCTGGCACTAGGAGACTGAAGTTTTGTGAGGCTTGGGGGTCTTACAGTATGGTGGAGCGTTCTAAGTGCTGTGGAGTTAGGGAGATCTGGAGTCAGCCCCGGTTCTACCACTTACTAGGACAAAGTCCTTGGGCCAGGTATCTCATCTTCCCCAATCCTGTTTTTTCATCTGAAAAATTAATATGTATGTATGGGTTTGATGTGGGCATTCAGGGAGACAATACCTGCATAGTTCTAGCAATGCCTGGCACGTACACAGAAATACAGGCTCCCAAATTTACCGAAAAAGAGTCTTTAGGGGAGGAGGCAAAATCTGCATTTTGGACAACCTTCCTACCCGTCCTCCCTCAAGTGAATTTGATGGTGAACCAAGTTTCAGAAACACAAATCTATCTTATGACCATTGCCACCTCCTAGGCAGTGCTGTTCAATAGAAATATTCTCTGAGCTACATGTGTAATTGAAATTTTCCAGAAGCTCAATTTAAAAAGGAAAGAGATGTAAAAAGATGAAATGAATTTTAGGAATACAATTAATTTAATGCAATACATCATTTCAACAAAATTATAATTTTATGATGTAATCTATATCAAAAAATTACTAATAAAGATATTTTACATTTTTTTCATTCTTAGTCCAAAATCTGGTTTGTATTTTAGATGTACAGCACTTCTTGATTCACATGAACCACATGTCCGGTGCTCAAGAACCACATGTGGCTGAGAGCGCTCCTGTTTAGTGTAGTGTAGGTCTAGAGACTGCCCCAGAAATCTAGGGTGAGATATGTACCCTAGACAATAGTGAAGTGTGCAGGACCTTCTGCCCTGACTTTTGGGGAACAACGCTACCTGTGCTTTATCATTTTTTTCTCTTTACCTTTGACCTCTTTGGATTGAGACACATTCACTAACAGCAGATTCTAAATATATTGTGTCTGCTTAGTGCTTTGCAAGTTATTATCAGCTGAATCCTCAATCCCCCCAAAATTCCTATGTCGAAGTCTAACTCCCAGTGCTTCAGAATGTTATTGTATTTGGAGATCGAGTCTTTAAGAAGTAATCAAGGTAAAAAAAAAAAAAAATGAGGGCATTAGAGTGGACCTTAATCCAGTATGACTGGTGGTCCTTACAGGAAGAGGAGCTTAGGATACAGAGACACAAAGAAGGAAAACTATGTGAAGATGCAGAAAGAAGATGGCCATCTACAAGCCAGGGAGAGAGGCCCCAGGAGAAATCAACCCTGCTGACACCTTGGTGTCAGATTTCTAGCCTCCAGACCTGTGAGGAGATCCATTTCTGCAGTGAAGGCCACCCAGTCTATGTTACTTTGTTATGGCAACTCTAGCAACCTCACTGGAATTCTTCTTGCATCCTCTCTGCAACGAAGTAACTGCAACCTCATTTTATAGATGCAACAATGAGGTTTAGAGATATTCAATAATCTTCCCAAGTCAATGCTGGAATATGGCTGAACCAGGATTCAAATTCAGGTCTACTTTCACCTTGCCACTGAGCCAAAGCCTTTACCTCTAACCACTAATGTCTGTATTTTTCATCCACTTTCCTTCCCAATTATTTTTTAATAGTAATCTTTTGTTAATCACGGGTGTGGGTTCTAGTCACATATGATTTTGAAAGTGTTACTTGGGTCATCAGTAGTGTCACTCATAAAATGAAATGGTCAAATGGTCCAATGATCAAATGGTTACTAAAAGTCTTTTCAAATTACTGTTCTATAAGAAATTGCAAATTGCAGGGGCTAGAGAAAATGATGACTCCAACAGAGCACAGAACCTCAGAAAGATGGCAAGATACCAGGGGAGGTAGAAGATTTTGCTACTAAAGTGAGTGCATTTGAACTACCACATAGGATCCCTTGAACTGGAATCTGCGTCTGCTGCTTCTGGACAAGCATAGGTTTACTGCTATCAACTAAATGCTCCTGCAATGTCATTATTATGTTCCATTCTCCCAGTGTGGAAACTGAGGCTCAGAGAGAGATTAAGGAGCTTGGCAAGCTCATGCAGCGGGAAGTAAGAGAAGAGGTGGGGTTTGGACAATGCCTTTTAGCTTTCTCATCTGTACCCCACCTTGACCACGTTGGCATAAACCAGGCAGAGTAGCAGGCTGTGGGCAAACTTGTTTGACTAATTGGCAGGTTCAAGGACCATAAATGTGACTCTGAAATAGAAGGTGAGCCCAGAGTTACCCTTTCTGGGAATGGACAGGGACCCAGAACACTGGGTGATTTCTCAGACTCCTGGATAGAGCAGACAGAGGAGTGGGAAGGGTGACCTTGAACTTCAAGTACAAGTTGAGATTCTCAGACTTCTTGATGTCAAGAAGTAGTAAATGATGATTTAAAAAAACCTGAAGATGGCATTTGGGACCAACTTTTTATTTGCACTTAAAAAAATTTACTATTTGTGATCACCATCATTTCACATATAAAGGACACTTTTAGTACACATCTAAATAAAATACTTTAATCTTATAGTAAAGAATGGCTTTTTACATTTAATAATTTCAGTTTATGAAAATTCACTACTCTTTCCTTATTTTTTCTTTTTTACTACAGTCAAGGGAAATCTTCATTACTCGCTGTCAGCAAGTCATGAGAATCCTGGCCCCCAGCCACCCCATCATGTGTCCTAAGCCCTGGGTCATTTTGCTGTAAAGGCAGTGAAAGTCAGGGTTGGGAAGCAGGCAGTGTTGATGGCTTATCTCTCTTGGGTACTAAAAGTCACCCCTCAGATTCAACTGAAAATTGAAGAAAAATAGACAAAGGTCATTTTGCAGGAAGAGTCTGAGTCAGTGAGAAATATGAGCTGCAGTACATCATCTAAGGTGGGCTAATTTTACTCCTCTCAAGCACATACTTTCATACTGTGATACAAAGTAATTTAGCAAAGAGTTGCTAATTAGATGTCTTTGGGAAATCAAGCTTCTTGGATGGATGAGACTGATTTGCAGGCACTCTTCGCACTGCATACCTGCTAATGGGTACTTCCAAAGTACTTGTAGGGAGTCCAGGAGAGAAGGGGCCTACGGTACAGGAGCACACCACAGCTCTCAGAGCGTGCTCACAAAAGGCAGTTTCTTCTTTTAAACACTTGCTGTCTCCCATTGCAGCAATTATTTCCAAAGTTGCCTGAATGAAAGATGAACTGCATTCTGCAAAGCCCCAGAGGTCCCAGGGCTATTACTGCCTTTTTGGAGGCAGTCTTTGTTACTGAATTAAATAGTATCTGTGGCTGCAGAGGGTCCACCTGCTGAAGAAGGTGTGTAACCTGGGTCCAGACCTGTATTCACATATATAGCAGAAAGGAAAATGGGATTTCTAGTGTTCCCTTCAGAGCAGAGGTGATAGGAGAATATTCAGATATAATAAAAGGATAAATTAGAGTGTGAAGCCATATGTTATCAAAGGATCCAATACATTTATTGGGTCTCAGGAAAAAGAGAGGAAAATAAATATTTTTGAGCCTCTAGAAGCATCATGTTCTGTAACAGGTGTCAAGAAATCAAAGATAAATTGAGAAAAGGTGCAGCCCTCAAAATGTGTCCCAGCAACATGCAGGGGAGGGTGACAAGTAAAACAGTGGCAAGGTGAAGGTATCATTGTTGTATCAGAAATTTCTGCACAGTGTTTGTGACAATACAGGAGGACCTCCACTGAGCACTTGGGAGGTAGGGGTGTGACATGGTTTGGATCTGTGTCCCCATCCAAATCTCATGTTCAATTGTAATCCCCAGTGTTGGAGGTAGGGCCTGGTAGGAGGTAATTGGATCATGGGGGTGGATTTTTTCGTGAATAGTTTAGCACTAACCCCTTGGTGCTGTTCTCATGATAGTTGAGTTCTCATGAGATCTGGTTGTTTAAAAGTAAAACTGCAAACCATAAAAACCCTAGAAGAAAGCCTAGGCAATACCATTCAGGACATAGGCATGGGCAAAGACTTCATGATAAAAACACCAAAATCAATTGCAACAAAAGCCAAAATTGACAAAAGGGATCCAATTAAACTAAAGAGTTTCTGTAGAGCAAAAGAAACTATCATCAGAGTTAACAGACAACCTACAGAATGGGAGAAAATGTTTGCAATCTGCCCATCTGACAAAGGTCTAATATCCAGAATTTACAAGGAACTTAAACGTATTTACAAGAAAAAACTCCATCAAAAAGTGAGCAAAGGATATGAATAGACACTTCTCAAAAGAAGACATTTACGTCGCCAACAAATATGAGAAAAAGCTCAACAACACTGATCATCAGAGAAATGCAAATCAAAACTGCAATGAGATACCATCTCATGCCAGTCAGAATAGTGATTATTAAAAAGTCAGGAAAAAAATAGATGCTGGAGACATTGTGGAGAAATAGGAACACTTTACACTGTTGGTGGGAATGTAAATTAGTTCGACCCTTGTGGAAGATAGTATGGTAATTCCAAGAATCTAGAACAAGAAATATCATTTGACCCAGAAATCCCATTACTGGATATATACCCAAAGGAATATAAGTCACTCTACTATAAAGACACATGCATGCGTATGTTCATTGCAGCACTGTTTCCAATAGCAAAGACATGGAACCAATCCAAATGCCCATCAATGATAGATTGGATAAAGAAAATGTGGTACATATACAACATGGATTACTACGCAGCCATAAAGAGGAATGAGATCACGTCTTTTGCAGGGACATGGATGAAGCTGGAAGTCATCACTCTCAGCAAACTCACACAGGAACAGAAAACCAAACACTGCATGTTCTCACTCATAAGTGGAAGGTGAACACTGAAGACACATAGACACAGGAAGGGGAAAAACATACACCAGGGCCTATTGGGGAGGGTGGAAGTTGAGGGGAGGGAACTTAAAGGGCAGGTTAATAGGTGCAGCAAACCACCATGGCATACATATGGCTATGTAACAAACTTGCACATTCTGCACGTGTATCAGTTTAGAATTTTTTAAAAGAAATAAAGAAAAAAAAGTATGTAACATATCCCCACCTCTTACTGCTCCTGCCATGTAAGACATGCCTGCCCTGTTCAGCTTCCGCCATGATTATAAACTTCCTGAGGCCACCCAGAAGCCAAGCTGATGCCAGCATCATGCTTCCTGTATAGGCTGCGGAATGGTGAGCCAATTAAACCTCTTTTCTTTATAAATTACCCAGTCTCAGGTATTTCTTAATAGCACTGTGAGAAGGGACTAATACAAGGTGTCTCACAGTAGAAGGAACCTTTGATAATGACTGATATTTGCTGATCCCTCACTGTGGTCTAGCATCCTGATAAGCACTTTTATAGACATTGTTTTGCTCCATTCTCCCAACAGCATACTATAATCCCCTTTTTGTAGACATAGAAACAGGCTTTATTTGTGAGAATTAGCAGAGAAATCATCGTCCCACACTGTGTGTATATATGCATACACACACACACACACACACGTACAGCATTTCAGCCACTGTGAGGATCCCTCACTTGTATGGGCTCCCCCTCTGAAGCCCTTGGAAAACCTTAGCACTGATGTTATATATTTTGATAACATTTACAATGATTTTACTGGCAATCAGTATTGTTTTTTTCCACCATGACTTCTCTTCTGTCATTCTTTCCTTTGTGTTGTGTGTGTTGAGTGGTTTGAGCAGTCTTGGCATCCAGCTCAGGGGAGGTTGTGTTTTAGATACATTTGTTTCGGGTTGAATAGGATATGTTTATATGGATTTTGGTCACTTATGTGCATAGTTAAATTATTGCTAGCCATTCTGGTATAGGAGTGGCTTCCAGGAATACTCCCACCACCCACCACTGCAGTTCACTGGGGGTAGTGATGTCAAGGCCAGGGCCCAGGTCATATAGTAATATAAGTAAGTCCTGTAGCATCTAGTGCAGAATGATGTGAGTCATGGAGGAAAAACAAGGTGAGAAATGTACCGAGCCAGAAGTTCTGTGTGAAAAATTCTTCTAATCATGGGACATGGAACATTTTATAATGAAGACATTGTTCATTGATGCCTAATCAAAATAGAGGTTTCCTTTTCTTCGGCAATGTATAATACTGTTGTGGACATTAATGCATTTGTACTACACATTTCTTTTACTTCTCAAATGGCACTGTGCAAGACAGAATTCATTAAAATTCTTGAATTTGTAAGACCTGGGCACATAGCAGTACAGCAAACAATGGTTACATCTGTGCTTGATGCATCCCGACTCTCAATAATGTATTTTTTGACCAACTATGCTAAGCAAAAGACTGAGTCATATTTCTATTCACTCTCTAGAAAATTGCATCACAAAATTGTTTTCCTATGAAGAAGCAATCACAGAATATGCCACCCAAAAATACAGAATAAATGAACTATAGAGGTGGGTCAAGCAGCTAATTAATACAAATATTCTTATTTTTCTAGATACTGTGTTTGCAGTATTGGTCAGCTATTTTTAAATTTGCAGCCTGTTGTGATATTTTCTGATTCTCACTCTCATTTGCACTTAACTTTGTATTTTTTATGAGCCAGTTCCAGTCTGTTCATGATCTATGCTTCCTGACTGCAGCCCTACAGACTTTAGCTTTTCTTAGGCAGCCCCCACAGTTGCATAAGCTGATTTATTATAATAAATCACACACATACACACACATCTCAGATATACACTACATCTATTATCTGTCTTTCTCTATCATCTCTTATTGAGTTCTGCTTCTCTGATTGAGATCTGACTGATAAAGATGATGATGATGATATAATAACAATAATAATATTAGCATCTCATACTGATTGAGAATTTATAATGCACCAGACATGACGCTCAACTCTTTTCAGGCATTAATCTTACTTACTCTGCTCAACTTCATTAGGCAGATGCCATATTCTCTCTGTGGGTTAAAAAAATGGAGGCACAGAGAGGCTGAGCAACTGATCATATAGCCAGTCAGCCTCAGCCAGAATTGCAACCCATGTGCCCTGGCCTGTGCCCTTGTCTAGTCCAAGGCGTAGCATGAGCAACAGCACAGGATGAGGCCCCTCACGCTACGTGAGCCAAACACAAACAGATTTGACCCTTTGGCTGCTCAAAGTCAGGAGTCACGAACAATGAGATGGAAGAAGCCCTAAGGATTTCTGTCAAAGTCATAGCCATGGTTGTGCAAGCCTGCTTTCCCCTTTGTGGGTGAGGTAGGTGGGCAAGAATCCTCATAAACAGAACAGAGGACATCGCATGTCAGAGAAGGAAGGCACTCTGAGATCTGCTCGTCCATCTCCCATGGGATATATGAGCAAATTGAAGCTCTGCAGAGATATGGAGAAGCATCAGGGTATAAATAGCCTATTGGATTGGTGATGGTGATGCCACTTGGCACAGATTCCTTTTGCTGCAGAAGTCTCACCATGACCCTTCACCCCATTGGGCAGGGGAACTCTTATTGTGGATCTTGCCATGTTAGGAACCAGGCAATCTCGAGTGGATTCCAGCAAGGTCTGCCCTCCAAAAAGTTCAGTAGGGTAGCCAAGGGTTAGTATGAGATTTGAAGAAGAGACAAATTTGACACATTAACATATCTGACATTCCACAGGCAGAAAGTAGTGAGTCCCCAAACCTGTATATAACAACATAGTTACCGCAAGGCTGTGGAGGTGGCTTTGAGCTTTGGCTCCAGATGTGTTGTTGCTGGCATCAATGGCAAAGAAAGCATGGTGGCTTTCAGCAAATAATGTAATATTAAGAGTGGCAGTAATAATAGCACTAATCATCGTTTATCTCTTTAAAGTGCTATAATAATTCATAAATGGCTTTTTAAATATTTACTTTTATTTTATTTTATTTCAAGACAAGATCTCACTCCCTCACCCAGGCTGGAATGCAGTGGCACAATCTCGGCTCACTGCAGCCTCCACCTGCTGGGTTCAGGCAATCCTCCCACCTTAGCCTCCTGAGTAGCTCGGACTACAGTTGTGCACCACCATGCCTGGTTCATTTTTTGTATTTCCTGTAGAGACGGGGTTTGGTAATGTTGCCCACTCATCTAGAATTCCTGGGTTCAAGTAATCCACCTGCCTTGGCCTCCCAAAGTGTTGACATTACAGGCATAAGCTACCCCGTCTGGCCTATTTACATGTTTAATAGGACATCGTCTGTCACTACCATTATTCCCACTTCACAAATGAGAGTTTTGAGGTCCACTAAGCAATTAGTCCTAGGTGACCACCCAGCGGATACTGGTGGAGCTGGTCTTGGTTAACTCCATTCTCCGCTGTTCAATGCCACCCCCTACTTCCAAGGGCTGGGAAAATGTCTCTGGACAAAGACTGGGCAAGGGTGATATTCTCCCATCCCCTCCACTCCTGGCTTCTCTTTTGCTTTGCAAACACCAGAATATGTAGCTATTTCTCCTTGGGGATTGTGGAAGGGAGGAGGTGAGGAGCAGCTGGAGAGCCGGGTGACTTCCAGGCCGAGAGATGATGATGAGTTTGCACCAGTGGCGGTCAAAATACAGAGATTAATTACATTCAACACAAGAAGTGGGTATTTATGGGCTGTCAGTCAGAGGAAAATATTTTGAAGCCAAAATTTGAAAAGTGTCACAACTGGTGTTCTGAATTCATAGATATCTTGGGTACCTTGTAATACATTCTATTTTTCATTTAGAGAAAAGAAAATGCCTGTCTTTGAAAATGACAGTGGCTTAGGAAATGCTCAGACTCAGGTTCAGTTTTGAGCTCTGTAGGTGCCGTGGGCCGAGTGGCTGGCGTGTAACACACTCAGGCAGAGATACCCCAGGAGGAGCTTCTGTGCAATATGGTGCAGAGAACACGAGCTCAAGAGCTTGACTTGAGGTCCTCTTTTTTCCAGCCCTGAGACCTTTGGCAAATTCATCTCCATGTACTTGTTTTCTTCACCTGTAAAATGGGTTCCAGGTCAACACCCTCTCCAAATGGCCTAGGGGATTAAGTGAGATTCATTCATCCACTATCCAGAACAGGACTTTGACTAATGTTTTAGTCCTACTGGTAGCATTTGAAGTAATTAACAAAACACTTTTCAAACAGTACCCATTAGATAACCCTTTGTGGAAAGAATGAATGAAAATGAGGGGAGCCTTTAACTGAAATGTTGAGGCTGCTCCTGACATTGACCCTAAAATCTGTCTAGCCTGTTTTGCACTTTTTGCTAGGTAAGAAATACCTACAGTGATGCATAAGTTTTCTAATAAATAGCCATGCACATATAACATTTATAGGTGTAAAAATGACAAATACTTGCAGAGCACTTTCCTAAACTTAATCTGTGCTATTTTATCTTATCCTCACAATAATGCAATAAGCTGCAGATACTATCACTGCTTCTGCTGCTACTTCTGCTAAACATTTGCACTGACTGGGGATCTGTTGGGGGTCAAGCTCTGCACTGAGTGCCATGTGTACCTCATTTATGGTGAATTCCTCAGTGCAGGCTATCAACAGCATTTTACAGAGTCAAGAATCGAATTCAAGCCAGCCTGATGCCAAAGCCACTGTTGCAAAGCAAGGGTTATTGCCTCATTATGTAGATAAGGAAACACACTAAAAGGAGTTGCAAGACTTGCTTCAAGTGTCCCATCTTGTAGGAGGTAGGATCTGGAGCCGAATCCATGTATTCTTGCTTCAGATTCTAAGCTCCTTCCATGGGCCTACTTCTCAACCTAGTGATGGTGAAAAGAAGGAGGTGACCAGTCTGCCTTCATTGACTGCTTCTGTCTACCAAGTCCGTGCCAAGCATCTAATAATATACCTAATCATTTGATCTGCCAAACACCATGATATATGTGTTCATAAGACTATGCTTGAGGGTTCAGTCTCTGAAATGTTAATGGCCATTATCTCAAGGTGGTATGGTAAGATTTCAGATGATGATGGTGATGATGATTTTCATCATTTCACACATGGTTTTTGAAAACAAAGACAATAAAACTTAAGAGCACAAACCCTAACTGCCTTTTCTTGGAGGTGTTATTTATCCTGACTTTCTGACTGAGGAAAACGAGGCTAAGAGAGAGACAGTGAATGGTCTGTTTAGAATTAACTTGCAACCCTCTAGCTTGCCCATTTAACTGAGCTGCCTCCAGGAGCACCAATTTGCAGACAAAAGTGCAATGTCCTGGGTAACTTTATAATCTTTTCCATGACAAGGGGCATGGTTTCTTGGATGCTAAATTAGTGCCTAGATTCACATGGTAGTGGGGCCTCAGGCTTTCCTACAGCAAGGATAGGCTGAACAGTTCAAGGAGCTACTTCCTAAATGCTGGGCTGCAGCTGGTCAGGTGTGTTGTGTGTTATGAAGTCTCCTCAGGGTGTAAAATGCCCCTCCTGACCTTACATTCTTTGCCAGTCATTGCTTGGGAAGACGGAGGTGGTGATGATACAGAGAGGGCCTGGGGACCACTGGTAAATGGGTGAGCATGTAGTATGTATGGATTGTGAGTCAGGGATGATGCACATCTCATTTCAAACACTGTGGTGATGTGGGGGTTGTAGAGTAGGAAGTATGTGACTACTTGGTAGAACTTTTTGTTTTAGAAAGTTGATACTATGTCTAAAATGCAAAAATTTATATGAGTCAGTAGAAAGTTCATGGTGAAAAATGACATCTTCCAGGTAATATTGGGTGAACCCTCCAAGACCATTTAATTCCAGCTTTGTCCACAGAGGCAAGCAAGTCTTCTATTATAGTTACAGCCAGACCTATTGGTGGAACATATTTATTAAAACCTAAAAATCAGCTCTTTGTTACCTTAAGCCTAAGTTCTTGCTTTCTTGGTATCAAAGGCCTGTAATCAGTAGCACTGCAATGGGAGCAAACTCCCTGCGGCCAGAACTTAACCAGATAGCTGGAAGCCCAGCTCTTCCCCTTGAAGTTAAAAAAAAAAAAAAAGGTCTAAGTTGAGCACGGGGAAGAAATTCATGAATGCTTATTGAATCTGGGGATTCCAATAGACTGTCAAAACTGTAAGAGAAGTCTGTGTGAGAAGTTGGCTGCATGTGGCTTTACTGCAAATCTTCATGACCATGAGGGCATTTTCCACTTAAAAGACCAAGTGCTACAATTGCAGTGGCTTCTTCCTGCCCTTGGTTTAGAAAACCTTGATTGTGTCGGAGGACAGACTCTCCCACCTTCCTTGTAGACCACCAACATGTTTAGTACATACTCGGAGGAAATCTCAGTTGAGTTCAAGGCTCTGTGCTCCCTGGGAAACATGTGTACACACCAGAGTGCCACAGAATGGAAAACACACGATGCTAAGCACGTCTGAGTCACGCCCCCGAATCTAGTACCTGCCAGGATGTGTCCTTGAACAAATTATTTTGCTTCTCAGGATTCTTGTTTGTTTATTAATAAAAATAAGGCTAATTCTTAACTTCCAAAGATTTTGTTGGAATTAGAAATAATGTTACATGCTTCATAGCAGGTTGCATCTCAAAGCTGGTTATTATTAGTAGTAATAACTATACCTAGGTAATACTGATATAACTAAGGAAATGAACATTAGCTAGCCTGTATAATGCAGAGGCTGTATAGCACTGAATGCTGACTCTATGTCATGGTCAACTTTAAATAGCATATAACAACAGACACTCACTCTACATGCATTTCCAAGATCCAGCTGATGCTAGAAAATGATGCTGCTGGAAACATTAGTGCTTCTTCCCTTCAGTCATTGGCCTTCATTCATAGCCTAGCCAATGCTTGCCTTGAGCGGCAAGTATGAAGTGAGGGGAAAAGGTATTTTTGACATATAGAGAAAACTTGGGGCTGGTAGGAGATTAAGGGATGGGAACCCTGAGCTCCAGGCTTGGCTCAGTCAGGTACTAAGGGTGTGATATTGTGCAAATCATTCTATCTATTGAGCCTCAGTTTCCTCCTTTATTTATTCATTCATTTAACCAACATTTTTTGTACATAGAGACTCAAGTGTGGTGTCTCCCTTATGCAAGAACCATGCAGTAGGTAAGATGGAAGTAAGCAGTGAAAATGCTGACATGTTCAGTGCATGCTATGGGGCATGCAGATTCAAGTGAGAGCCATGAGAGTAGAGCCCTTTCTCTCTCACTCAGTGCCATAGATTCAACCCTGGCACAGTACCCAGTACATCAATATGCTCAACAAACAAATGAAGATGAAATTCTGCTGCATAGGTCAGGGGAAGTTTTAGAGAGGAGGTAACACGAGCTGGATCTTACATGATGAACAAGAAGAGGTTAGAAAGAGACAGGAGGAATGGACCCTCCAGGCAAAAGCAGAGCTGTGCAAAGGCCTGGGGCTGACAAAAACCTCTGAGATGTAGAGGAAACGTCTGGCATGACTAGCACAGAGTGTGCACAGGGAAGAATGAAATCCCTTGGTGGCACTATGAGAATGAAATGAGTTAGTAATGCTGAATGGCTGGGGGAAATAGGTTAGGCGGTATTATTGCATCCTGCTACCTTGATGTGTAAATGTTATATATTTATCTTATAATTGTTGTTGTCATTACTTTAGATTTCTGTCTAATTTTGTTGGTCCATGATTGATCATTAGTAAACAAATATGTATTGTCGATGGGAAGCTTGGCTCTGTGTACAGCATTATTGATGGACTCATTCATTGGTCCAACAGATATTTTATTCTGATAAATGTTCATTGCTGCTCAGAGTGCCTGACCAAGGTAATTTGCTGAAGCGTGAGTTTGTGCTTCCCTGGTTCTATTTGTCTGCAGAGAGAAGGCTGCTTGGAGGACTGCAATGTGGACATGTTCTTTCTGTTCTGCATTTGTACTCTTGGCCTTTGGGGACACTGCTCAGTGCTTGCAGCAGGGAAGGAGGTTGAGGTTTCTCAATCACACCTGAGTACTTCTTCCTACAGCTTCAGCATCCTATGTCTTCCTCCTTCTCATCACTGACAGAGCTAGCCCCCATCCGTAGGCTGGCTAAGCAGGGATATAGAACCCGGCAAGAGAGGGACCATCACAGTGTGCAAAGGAGAAAGTGGGAGAGGTGATGGGAGAGGCAGCAGCTGAGGAGAGAAAGGCAGGGCTCTAAGGAGCAGATGGGACAGGATGGGAAGGGGAGATGCAGCTTTTATCAATGCAGGAGGGAAGAAAATGAAGTGGGAAAAAGATGAGAGAAACTAAAGGACTAGTGATATGAGGAGAGGTGGAGAGAGAGAACTAGGTATTGGAACAAAAATTGAAAAGGGCAAGAAAGTTGGGGCTAGAGGACTAAGTAGGAAAGGAAGACAAATGGGATGAGATAATTCTGTAGAAAGATTCCCTAGAGCAGGTGTTTATGCAGAGATCCTGGGCTCAGGAAGAGCTTTGCTGTGTGAATGGATAGAGAATGTCTAAGACCACTAGCTTGCCAGCCTCCACTTATTCCCCAAAGTGGGGAGGTGTCGTGTGTCAAAATATTCAGTGGTGACGCATGAATTAGCAGAGATCAATTTGTGTTTAAGAAATCTTGATGGAGCAGCCCAAAGCACAGATCAAAGCCGTCAAGCAAATGAGACTGTTCATCCAATTAGCACAAATCCAGCACCTGGCTCTGTAGAGCGCAGCAGCTCTCGGGCTGGCATCCTGATGGGGGAGCAGCATTGGCTTTGCTTATTCGCTTGTCTGTTTGTGTGTTCTGTGCTGATGGAGGAAATCATCTTCAGGAATGTGCTGTGGGCTGTGCTTACATAAAGGTCATCACATCCCTGGGTTTTCAATAATCATGAGGCATTTAATGCGAAATGAGCTCATTCCCGAGCTCAATTTAGCCAGCATTTTCACTATCTAATGCAAATCAGTGATGACTCTTTGGAAGGGACCAGGGCCACCAGCTCTTTCTGCTGTTTGCAATGGTCGACGGAAAATGCCAGCCCTGAGCTGAGGAGACTGAGCCTGGCATAGCTGTGGGCCCTGGAGACTTCATTAGGTGGGTGCCTGAGCAGACAAATGACAGCAGCTGGGAGCTGGGGCTGCGAAGTCTGTGTGGGACCCAAACATCTCTGTGTCCCTAGAGCTGCGTCCTTTTTTTCCAGGCCTCACACCTGGATTTCTAGAGGTCCCAGGGAGGCAGGAGTTCTGCCCTAATTACAGTCAACAAACACCTTGACCTCCAACTTAGTTCTTTCTGTTCTAAGTGGACTTCTTACCTGTACCCCTAGAGCTAGGTTAGAGCCCTTGTTTAACTCAGAAATATATTTATGGAATCAATTCTTTCCTCCTTCCTTCCTTCCTTCCCTTCCTTTCCTTCCTTCCTTCCTTTCCTTCCTTCCTTCCTTTCCTTCCTTCCTTCCTTTCCTTCCTTCCTTCTTTCCTTTTCTTCCTTCCTCCCTTTATTCCTTCCTGGTTCCCTGTCTTCCTTCCACAGTCCACAATTAGTTATTGAATGCCAATGGTGTGCCAGGTACAAGTTGAACTTACATTCTAGTCGAGGGAGATAAGTTTAAAAACACACACACATAAGATGTCTCTTTGTTAGGCTGCTATAACAAGATACCATAAACTGGGAAGCTTTTAAAGAACAGAAGTTTATTTTTCACAGTTCTGGAGGGTTGGGAGTCTAAAATCAAGGTTCCAGCAGCTCTATAGTAGTGGTTCTGCATCTGAATTTCAAATTTTTTTTTTTGGATTTTAGGTTTTGGGGTACATGTGAAGAACATGCAAAATTGTTGTATAGGTACACACATGGCAGTGTGATTTGCTGCCTCCTCCCCATCACCTATATCTGGCATTTCTCCCCATGCTATCTCTCCCCAACTCCCCACCCCACACAGTCCCTCCCCTATTTCCCTCCGACAGACCCCAGTGTGTGATGCTCCCCTCCCTGAATTTCAAATTTAACTGAGCATCTTATATTCTATCTGGCAACCCTACTGTCTAGTCCATTTGGGCTGTTGAAACAGAGCACTATACAGTGGGTAGTTTACAAAACAACAGTTGTGGAAGCTGGGAAGTTCAAGATCAAGGTCCGCAGTTTCAGTGTCTGTTGAGGGCCTGCTTCCTAGTTCATAGGTTGTCATCCTCTTGCTATGTTCTCACATGGCAGAAGGGGTGAGGGAACTCTCTAGAGTCTCTTTTATAAGGTCATTAATTCCATTCATGAGGGCTCCAACCTCACGGTCCAATCACCTCCTAAAGGCCCTGCTTCTTTTTTTTTCCTTTTATTTTTATTTATTTTTTACTGTATTTTAAGTTCTGGGGTACATATGCAGATCATGCAGGATTGTTACGTAAGTATACACATGCTACGGTGGTGGTTTGCTCCATCCATCACCCCCTCATCTACATTAGGTATTTCTCCTAATGCTATCCCTCCCCAATCCCCCCACCCCCTGCTATCCCTCTCCTAGCCCCCACCCCCCAGGCCCCAGTATGTGATGTTCCCCTCCCCATGTCCATGTATTCTCATTGTTCAACACCCACTTGTGAGTGAGAACATGCAGTGTTTGTTTTTCTGTTCTTGTGTCAGTTTGCTGAGAATTATGGTTTCCGGTTTCATTCATGTCCCTGCAAAGGACATGAACTTATCCTTTTTTATGGCTGCATAGTATAAATGGTATATATGTGCCACATTTTCTTTATCCAGTCTGTCATTGAGGCGCATTTGGGTTGGTTTTAAGTCTTTCCTATTGTGAACAGTGCCACAATAAACATACGTGTGCATGTGTCTTGATAATAGAATGATTTATAATCCTTTGGGTATATACTCAGTAATGGGATTGCTGGGTCAAATGGTATTTCTATTTCTAGGTCCTTGAGGAATCACCACACTGTCTTCCACAATGGTTGAAGTAATTTACACTCCCACCAACAGTGTAAAAGCATTCCCTTTTCTCCACATCCTATCCAGCATCTGTTGTCTCCTGATTTTTTAATGATCGTCATTCTAACTGGCGTGAGGTGGTATCTCAATGTGGTTTTGATTTGCATTTCTCTAATGACCAGTGATGATGAGCTTTTTTTTCATATGTTTGTTGGCTGCATAAATGTCTTCTTCTGAAAAGTGTCTGTTCATATCCTTTGCCCACTTTTGATGGGGTTGTTTTTTCTTGTAAATTTGTTTAAGTTCTCTGTAGATTCTGGCTATTAGCCCTTTGTCAGATGGGTAGATTGCAAAAATTTTTTCCCATTCTGTTGGTCACCGGTTCACTCTATTGATAGTTTCTTTTGCTGTGCAGAAGTTTGATTAGATCCCATTTGTCTATTTTGGAGTTTAATTAGATCCCATTTGTCTATTTTGGTTTTTGTTGCCATTGCTTTTGGTGTTTTAGTCAGGAAGTCCTTTCCCATGCCTATGTCCTGAATGGTATTGCCTAGGTTTTCTTCTAGAGTTTTTTACGGCGTTAGGCCTAATGTTTAAATCTTTAATCCATCTAGAGCTAATTTTTGTATAAGGTGTCAGGAAGGCACCCAGTTTCTGCTTTCTGCATATGGCTAGCCAGTTTTCCCAACCCCATTGGTTAAACAGAGAATCCTGTCCCCATTGCTTGTTTTTATCAGGTTTGTCAAAGATCAGATAGTTGTAGTCGTGTGGCATTCTTTCTGAGGTCTCTGTTCTGCTCCATTGGTCTATATCTCTGTTCTGGTACCAGTACCATGCTGTTTTGATTACAGTAGAAAGGCCCTGCTTCTTCTTCTTCTTCTTTTTTTAAAATATCATCACATTCATTCCTAGGTTTCAAAATATGAATTTTGGGGGGACACAAACATTCAGACTGTAGTAGGATGTTAGATAAGGATAAATGCCAAGGAGAAAAATAAAGTAGATGCGGGATGAAGATGTTGGATGTGCATGTATCAACAAGTACAGTGTGGTGCCTGCAATATGAGAATCCCCAGTGGCAGAGAGAAATAATGGCTCTACCCCTTCCCCTCGGTTAGACCTCTTGAATGTGACTCAGACTTTGTTGGGACCTGAGTGTGCCATGCTGGCCATCTGCTTAGGATGATTCCACAAGCTCTTGAAACATTTTATTTCTCGCTTTTATTTTTTTCCAAAATGCCAACCTACTGTAGTAACCCCAGTGTGCTACTGGGTAAGGTTTCTGGGATCAGGGCATATGAGATAATGTAGTTGCTTCTTGGACTAAATCCTAGTCCAAGAGGTAGCCTGACACTTCTGCTCTGTCATGAATTAAAAACAAGCCACGTCTGCCAGTCTCAAGGTGACTATGGCTACCATATATGGTTGTACAAGTTGTGTAATGAACAACCCAAGAGGGTGCTGTTTACCTAGAGGACAATGTGAATGGTGCGCCCTAAGGTTGGGCAGTGTACAACTTGCACGGCCAAACACTGCAGACTATCTGGGCCCCCACAAATACTGCACCCATACTTTGGTTGGACTAAGCACAAACAAGGCGTTCAATAAACAGCTTCTGTTCTAAAATTGGTTCTCACTAGGTGCTTCCTTATTCTCACCACTCAAATGTCCTGGACTCTGGATCATATATATGGAGACCTTTGAGACCTCCTACACTTTTTGACCTTAGCTGGTCCTCCATGCTCTATTACCTGCTTGACCTGGAGCTACCTCATGCCCTCCTCAGCTGCATCTGCATCTCAGCCCTTGATCTGTTTTTTTTGTGGTTATATATACTTTCAAGCTCCTAGACCAGGACATTCTGCCAGCTTTGGTGGTCTGCTTCCTGTTTTCTAAAGAAGTTCAATTTGGAATACACACTCCCTTTGCACAGGAATCGTGGGTATCAGATTTTGCCCGTACATTATCTGTCACACCTTCAGGAGGGCAGAGTTAGGTTTGGGACTAAGGCCTACGTGACTCCAGATTTTCCGTGTTTTTACCTTATATACACACCTGCCTTGGTGTATATGAATTCCCAAAAAGGTTGCACATGGAACAGATACTGATACTGACAGAAGAGATGAGAAATAACCCTTTCTAACTGCCTTATCCACTAACAGAGAGGCAGGTCCATTAGGAAACTCATTCCTCCCACTTCCCTGACAATCATAATAATCAAGGGATAGTTGTTAAAATGTAAATTCCAGGGACCACTCACACCTACAGCATTAGAATTTCTAGGGGGATGATCCTGGGAAATGGTGTCTTTAAAACACATCACAGGAGATTCCTATTATTGTAAAAATTTGGGAAACTTTGGAGAGAGTATGATAACAACAGGTGACCTCATGCTAATAGCCATTCCAAGTGCTTTCCATGCAGCAAATTTTTTATCCTGCTATCGACTTTTCAAGGTGGGTATTATCATCATTGCCACTGTATGGATGGGAGAAAGGATGCACAGAGAAATTAAGAAACTTTCTTAAGGTCACACAGATAACTTAGTCTGACTCTAGAACCCATCTCTTAACTACCATGCTGTGCTACCTCTCAAAGAAAAGGATCTGTTCTGTCAACTTCATGCACAGGAAGAACAAACAGTCACTTAAGTGCTGAGATTGAAAACCCTCTAGGAAAGGAGATTTGCAATACACTAAAAGTGGCTTGGAAGTCCACTTCGTCAGAAAGCTTTGGTGTCCATCAAAATGTGGCCTAAAGAACTAGATTTGAAGAACTAGATTTGTAGATTCACACCTCTTGTGAAGAAAGGAATTAGTGATAGGTTTTCTTGGGAGAAAGGAGGAAGGAAAATGAGGGTTCATCACATGGTGGTAGGAGGAAGAGGTAGCCGCAAGTGAGAAAGGATGAGACATTTTGCAGGAGAGCCTGCTGGAACTGAAGTGATCACCAGGTTTTTGTTCTTCATCTCACATACTCTACTCACACACCTTCTCTCTCTTCTGCTCCTAAATACCCTGCATGACTGATCTGACATGACCTATCCTTTCTCCTAATCTCTGCTTTCACACTTTTTATGATATTTATGGTTTGAGTGGAGTCAGAGAGATGTAGATTCAAACTCTGCCACTTAATGTCTGAGGGACCCTGGGAAAGTTACCATCTTTAAGCTTCAATCCTCTTCAATAAAACAGGAATAAGAAATGGATAATATACATCAAAATGCTCATGTAAGAATGAAAGGAAATAATACATTAGAGATGCTTCGTATAGTATCTCAACACTTTAATCACTCAGTGAGCAGTTGCTGTTCTGTTGGTATTAGCCAGAACCTGCAATGTCCAATATAATAGCTCCCAGTCAAATATGGCTGTTTGAACTTAAATTGATTAAAAGTAAATAAAATGTAAAATCTAGTTCCTCTACAGGGCTCAATGCCCGCAGGTGCCTGGTGCCTACTGTACCGGACAGCACAGACAGAAAGCACTTTGTCCAACTTTCCATCATCACCATCATCACAACTGCATCACCATTATCATCAACTACAGCAGAGTGTAACTAGCTAGAACTGGACTGGACGGAGGTATTGACCACATAGTGTTCAAACTACTCTCTAAAACATTGTTTCTCTCAGGCTATCTTTAGTAAAAATTGGACAGCTGATAGTTCCCTGGAAAAGACCTGGAGGGCAAGTGTTTTGGTTTGCTAGGTAAGTCAGACCCATATACAGTCATGCGCTGTATAACAATGTTTTGATCGATGGCGGACTGCTGCATATACGACCATGGTCCACAAGGCTATAATACCATATTTTTTGGTACCTTTTCTATGTTTAGATATGTTTCAATATACAAACGTTTACCACTGTGTTACAGTTGCCTAGAGTATTCAGTACAGTAACATGCTGTATAGATTTGTAGCCTAGAAGCCTACGCTATCCCATATAGCCTAGGTGCATAGTGAGCTGTACCACTTAGGTTTGTGTCAGTACACTCTATGATAATCACACAATGATAAAATCGCCCAATGATACATTTCTCAGAACATATTTCTGTTATTAAGCAATGTGTGACTGCATTTTAAAAACACAAAGTAAAAGGACAGTGAAGTTTGAGAACACAGAAAAGGTTGACCTTCCAAATTGCTTGCCATCCCCTGCCCATGTGGAAGTGGATCAAGAATCCACCTCCAGGCAGCGTGAGGAATCTGCTTTGAAAATAGTCCTGAATATGCTTCAACAACAGAAATACATAAAATAGCAACTCCCAGGCTGCCCTGAATTGTTTCTCAATATTTGCTTTTTTCCTGGTTTTAAAAAGTAACTGCTTCAGTCAGGAGAATCCTCTAGAAACAGAAGGAGGAACAAAAAGAACAGTTAAATGAAAATTTTGCTTTTGTTTGCCGTTGGCCTAGAGGCCAGCAACATGCTGTTACTGACTCTTCAGCTTCTCTGCTCATTGCTCCTGGCAACCTCCCCTCTTGTTGCGTGATCTTCCGTGGGGGTGAGGAGTGAAGGGCAATTCCACAATGACTCTCCAGCCCTTTGAAGAAACTCCAACAATGACCTAGAGCCACATTAATAGCCTCTTGTTTCTTGCTTGATGTTGTTCTTAAGTGCGTAGCCAAAGTGAAAGGGATCTTGAGAGTAAGCATTGCCTTTGGAGGACTGGTAAACCTCTCTCTTTTCTCATCTTCAGAAGTTAGTCTTTTGTTCCCAGTAATGAGGAAATATGGAAGGAAAGGAGCCATGCCTCAAGGTCTAGAGTCCTTCAACTTCAGGTTAAGTGTGGAACTCTACAGAAGTGGATTGGTAATTGCATGAGGGAATTTCCAAGCACTCTACATCTCTGACCACTACCGTTAGGTGAGAACATCAGGGGTAAAGAGAGGAAATCTGTGTGACTAAAAAATACACATAAACACAGTCCTTCACTTCAATAAATTTCTAAATTTAAATTCATAACAAAAGCCAGGCAGTTCTCCACTGTGTGTGTGTGGGGGGGCAGGTGGTTAGCTGGGGGAGAGATTTACATAAATGTGGATTTCCACATCTTGGATTTTCTTAAGTGCACTTTCAGTATAATAAATGGCAAAAGAATCCTGAGTGCATAGCCCAGGGCATGGCAGTTCACTATGGTTGATGCGGTGGATACCTAATGTTTACTCCTAGAAGAAAAAATAATTGGAATAAGGAAACGAAAGCCCTGGTTAAGACCAACATATTTCACATTTTTTTAAAAACAAGTCTTTGGCTTCATATTTATCACAAGAATAGAAGTCTGTTTCCTCTGACAGAAAATTCATTTCACCCACAAAACCCATATTTCCCCCGCCTGCCTTCTATTCAGACAAGCCCCACAAGATAAATGTGTTCTCCAATTCACCAGCAGTAAGGAAGATAAAGGCTTAGAAACTCCACAAGTACATTCTCCTAATTATCTTAACTGGCATTTTTTTTTATTTGGCAAACTATCTATTCAGATTAAACTACAGCCCAGGAGCCTTTTATTTGAAGATTGCCAGTGTGGGGTGGAAAGGTAGCTCAATTGTGTGATTTCCACAGCTTTTATAGCCCAAAGAGAAGCATTGAAAGAGATCCCAGTGTTTGCGTGCAAGTGATTTTTGTTAGGGAAGAACTAAAAATACCCACATCAGCCTCTCTCCATGTCTTCTCCCTTTGAAGTCAGCTTGAGACCTTTCCCTATTTAAACACCCAGAAATATGTGTCTGAAGTCACCTGTTATTACCCTTACATCCTGGTTTCTCCTGTGATCTAAATAAACAAATGAGTCCAGCAAATGTGTCAGGAGGCCCCAGCTCTGCTTCACATTAGGAATATATTTACTCATTTAATAACTGTTATTTATCCAAACATTTAATTGCACCATTGTAAACACACAGGGAAAACTTTAGGGGAAGGTAGCTCAGTTGCTGAGATGAGACAGATATTTAAAACTCTGCTCCTGTAGCTCAGCCTCCTTTCAGAGTCAGCTTTTGGGACCGGGATTGGGGTGAGTTGGTTTTATGTTGTGGGGACTCATCAAGAAGCCTCCACCTACTGGACATGCTGCTCTTCAGAAAGTACCCAGTATATAGATGAAGAAATGAGTGAATGAGTGCAAGAGAAAGAACCAGAGGTTAAAGCAAAAGTCTTGGCCCATTACTAAGAGCTTTGCTGGTGTTGGGTGCTGGGTTGAGGCCAAGCTTTTAGTCTGTCCATCATTCTATTGCCATAATGACTCTACCTTTGAACGATGCCTATCATGGCAGCAGGTACCCTAAAGAGGGGAGCTCTGGGCATCATGGAAGCATTCTTGAATCTCTGAGTACATTCTCAGCTTTGTTGCTCATCCTTTGATCTGTTCCTCCTTTATCAGTCTCCTGAATTTGGGAGCTTTTGTTTTTAGCTGTATATTAATCCTTTAGCCCTGATGACAGATTAAACAACATTCACTTGGCTCTCCATATTTTCTCTTAGAAATAATTTTGCATTTGTCTTTGATCTCCTCTTTTTCTTTAATCAACTTCAGGTCATAGATGCATCTGATTAGGTTCTGTATCCTGGGATTCAACTACGAGTTGATTTGCTTGGTCCAAGCCAGCTTGATATACTTAAAACTTTCTACTCATCCCTGGCTAAGGTTCCAGATGCCCCATAAAAAGCATTTACCATTATGGTCCAGAACTTCTGGAATGATCTGGAAGCAACACTCATCAAACTTTTATTTCTTTCTGATCCCTCTTGCTGTGGTCTGATGCTTCTGAATTCTTTCAAGGGTCATCTTATTTTTGAATTCTCTCTGTTTATCTAACTCTTTCAGATTGATGTTACAGTTGGCCTATGTTTCTGGATTGTGATTTTGACTTTGCCCTGGAACCTCTGCAGGTAGTAGATCAGTTCTGCCATGGCTGTTGATCGACCCAGGTTTTCAGAATCTTAGTCTTAAAAAATGTCTCAGGTGAAACCCAGAGAAGAGGAAGTTTGGTCAATGATGTCATAGTTCACCTTTTTTTTTTTTTTTTTT
>PVKP010031718.1:0-26677 GCA_004027715.1 Plecturocebus donacophilus | reverse complement strand
GTATCCCTCACCTTACTTAGTTAACATTCTCTTGTTAATTTTTCTTCATGTGTGTATGTGTGCATATACGTGTGTGCGGTGAGAACAGTTAAAATGCATTCTCTTATCCCCTCTAAAAAAGTCTTAGATTGTCAATGACTTTCCACCACACTTCCTGCCAGAAGCCTGCATGTTAGACAGCATTTGCTCTACCCTTGTTCCTTAGCCTTGAAAGGGCCCCAGTTACTTAGGAATGGCATATCCCCATGTTTATTCCACCATCTCAAACACACATATCCCTGAGTTGATAGTTATAAAAGGCTCAAAGTCTCATCTTTGATGGATTTTAAACATACATCCAATAAAGGACTTACATTTTCTGCAATAAGGCAAACATCAGTGCAACTTGATTATGATATAAGAGGTCCAGTTTCACTATAAGCAAAACACATGTAATCATTTACTGTCACCTCAATATGTACCATAAAACATAGTAAAGACCCTATAAAAGTACTGATTCCTTAGATAAAAACAAAGAATAAATAAATGTGTTTTGTATTTTCAGCCTTATTTATAAAAATTGAGTCACTGACCTCCAGGTTAGTCTTGGAAAAGATTGATAACATCGTACATCTTTCCTTTGTGTAAGAGGAGAAAAAGAACAAAAGGAAAAGGTACAAAAAGAAAAAAAAAAAAAGCCCACGTAAATAAGGCAAATGTTTAGATTCTGTTTAAAATACATAACCTGACAAACAACGGGCCAAATTTCAGATTCCCGTAACTTCTGAAGATCAAAAAATAAAATCGTATTTTCCCACTTCTGAACACTCAGTAGGAAGCTCCTTCATTTGTACATGCAAGTAATTGTTGCTAGACACATTTCTGAAATTAAACTGCTATTATGACAAAAGATAATAAAAATGATTAGAACCTGTAATCATTGTTATTGATATTAGTAGCAATGCAAATGAGAAAGAAAGAAAAAAGCAGAAATTCAACTCCAGTACTCATTCATTTATTCTATAATAGTTATCTTTGCATACAAGTATTAGAAATTAAGGGCAAGAAAAATATTCTTTTGAAAGCATATTATCCCCTGGCATAAATAAAAACACTCATTTAGTTAACTATACTTTTGAGGTCTAATTGCATACAATTCCTCAACTTAAAGGGTAAAATCCCAAGACTACATAACTGTGAAACCATGAACACAATTAGAATACAGGATGTTTCCATCCCCTCCGAACTTCACGAGTGCTTCACTGCAGCCCCTTCCTGCCATCAGCTCCAGCCACAGGAACCACTGATCCGCTCAGTGAGACCAAAGATTAGATTTCATTTTCCAGAATTCGTTATAAAAATAATGCATACCAGTGATATGATCTGCCTTTCACTAAGCAAGATGTATCTGAAATGTATCCATGCTTTTGCACAATAATTTTTTCAGTTTATTGTTGAGTAGTATTCTACCGGGAAACAACTCATATTGTTTATTCATATACTTATTTATGCCTATTTGAATTTTTCCTGTTTCTAGTTTTTTCCTATTGTGAATAAAACCACCAGGAACATTTACATCTAATTTTTGGTGAAAGCATGATTCACTTTATCTTTGTTGAATATCTAAGAATGGAGTTGTTGGGCCAAAGAGTAGCTGTAAGTTTAACACTCTGAGAAACTCTCAAATGTTTCTCATGTTGATTATACCATTCCGCATTCTCAAAGAGTATTACAGGTCCAGTTTCTTCAAATTCTAACCATCATTTGATATTTTCAGACATTCTAATTTTAACCATTCTAGTATTACATTATCTGGTTGTGATTTTAGCTTACATTTTTCTGATAATTAAAGAACCTTTTGTGCACCCATAGGCCAGTTGTATACCTTTTCTTGTAAAATATTCAAATCTTTTTACTCACTTTTAAACACTGGATGTTTGCCCTTTTACTACTGAGTTGTAGTAATTTTAAACATAGTCTGGATTCAAATAGATTTTAGAAATGTACATTTTTAAAATGTACTTCCAGTTTATGGCTTTCCTTTTTTTAATTTATTTTTAATTGTTTTTTGAGATGCTTTGTGACCCATGCTGGAAGGCAGTGGTGCCATCATGGCTCACTGCAGCCTCCTGGGCTCAAATAATCCTCCCACCTCAGCCTCTCAATTAGCTGGGACTACAGGCACATGCCACCATGCCCAGCTAATTTTTTAAAATTTTTATAGAGTTGAATCTCACTGTGTTGTCCATGCTGGTATAAAACTCCTAGCCTCAAATAATCCTTTGACCTCATTCTGCCAAAGTGTTGGATATACCAGCATTAGCCACTGTGCCCAGACATTTTAATTTTTTAATACTGTACTACAAGGATTATTACTGTTTCTTTTTCAATTTTTCCTTTTATGGTTGTTACTTTATTTCTAAGAAAATGTTGCCTACCCCAGGGTCAAAATGATTTTGTCTTATCTCCTTTTTTCTGCAAGTTTCGTAGGCTTAAATGTGATATTTAGTGCTTTCCAAATTTTACATATGCCTGGAACTTCAGATTGTAAGCTTATTTGGAAATAGTCTTTGCAGATTTAATTCAGTTAAAGATCAATGTGGGATCCTATTGAATGAGGGTTTGCCCTAAATCTGATCAGAGTGTCCTCATAAGAGATAGAAAAGGGCACACAGAGACATGGAAAAGGTGATGAGAAGTTGGAGGGATACAAGCCAAGGAACTCTGGGATGGCTGGCACCTACTGGAAGCCATGAGAGAAATGACTGGTTTCTCAAGGAACTTCCAGATGGAGGCAAAATTGCAGACAACATGTGTGACTCCTGGCCTTTTGAACTGTGAGAGAATAAATTAATGTTGTTTTAAGTCACTCAGTTTGTAGTCATCTGTTATGGCAACCTTAGGTGACTAATACATCCTATAATTGATTTAAACTTAATTCTGTTATATGCATATTTGATATATGTAAAAGAGTCCATGATTATTGTATCTATATTCATTTCAAATTGTTCCAGTTAAATCAGAATCACTTACGTAGATTAACTTTCTTGAATTTTTAGATTCATAGCAAATATATTTTATTTTATTTATACTGTCTGGATTACTTTAAAATTTTCCCAGCTTTATAAATAATTTAAATATATGTTATTAGTCACATGTACATTTTTAATTATCTGATCTTTTTGATATATTTGCTAACTTATTGATATGGACTCTATGTTTTTCCTCTAACAACTCTCCTTTCCTTGATGTCTATGTTGTTACTTATTCATATGGTAAATTTAACCTTTATTTACTTCTCATTTTACTTTCAATCTATTTATGTGTATTTAAAGTTTTTATCTTCTGCACATCATAAGATTAGCTCTTGCTTTTTTATTGAGTCTGAAAATCCTGACTTTTGATCACAGTGTTTAGCTACTTTTCATTCAATATGAGTATCTATATGGTTTTAGGTAGCCTTTTCCAATTTGCTGTTTATTAAACATTTATTTTGCCTTATTTTTTAAATCTGTTTCTCCCATCTTGCCTTATTTGCACTGTAATTATTTGATTACCTTTGAAATTATATATTTGCATTGTTTTGTGCTTGTTGTAGAGATTACAAAGATTTACATATCTCTCAATATCTTTGAAATAATATGGAATTACATTAAGTAAACTATAGACAATATGCAATGCTGTATTTTTATTTTCTCCCATCTTTAACACCATTGTTGTCATGGTGTATGCCTATATTATTTATATTTATAATGTTATTACAGTGTTATACTTTGTTTTAAACATTCATGTGGTTTACAAAAAAATAAAGGTAAAAAAAGAACGTGTGTATATATAGTTCACATATATATGGGATATAAATGCAGTACATGTGTGTATATATTTATAATAAGTATATATATTCTATATACTATATAATATGTAGATTATGTGTCATTCTATATAAACGTATACACATAAAGCAAAGAAAGAATTATCTATTGAGTACTATTTTTAACATTTCCAATGTTCTTTGTATTTCCTGTGGAAATTATTTCTCTTCAGCTTAGAAATTTTCTTTAGTCCTTATCATATTGCAGATGTGCTTAAGAAAAAATGTTTGAATACATGGTGTTGGGAAACCTGGCTAGCTATACGCAGGAAGCTGAAACTGGACCCTTCCTTCCACCTTATACAAAATTAACTTCAGATGGATTAAAGATTTAAACATAAGACCTAACACCATAAAAATCCTAGAAGAAAACCTAGGCAACACCATTCAGGACATAGGCAAAGGCAAGGACTTCATAACTAAAACTCCAAAAGCATTCGCAACAAAAGCCAAAATAGACAAATGGGATCTAACTAAACACAAGAGCTTCTGCACAGCAAAAGAAACAATCACTAGAGTGAACTGGCAACCAACAGAATGGGAAAAAATTTTTGCAATCTATCCATCTGACAAAGGGCTAATATCCAGAATCTAGAAAGAACTAAAGTGGATTTACAAGAAAAAAACAAACAAACCCATTCAAAAGTGAGCAAAGGATATGAACAGACACTTTTATATATACATATATATATATATACGTGTATATATATATATATATGTGTGTGTGTATATAGTTGTTACTTTAAAGTTTTCATTTGCTAAGTCCTACAAGACAACCATCTCAGTTTCCATCAATGGCTTTCTTTTCCCAAATGTGGGCCACATTTTCCATCTTGAATATCTAGTAATCTGTGGTTGAAATCAAACAGTGCACACTGTCAATAATACATTACTCTGTCAATAATAATCTGATGTTTCCTTCTAACATTTTTGTTATGTTTATTCTAGTGGGTAGTTTACCTGTCTGGAATGATACTGCAAAGTTTTCTTCCCTACAATATGCAGCTGCTAGTAGTTTTCCTATTTATATGCGATTGCACAGCTGTTTTATTGGACTTTTTTCAGCAAGTGATATGGTTTGGCTGTGTCCCCACACAAATCCCATCTTGACTTGTAGCTCCCATAATCCCCATGTGTCCACGGGCATGGTAGACACCCAGTGGGAGGTAACCGAATCATGAGGGCAGGTTTTTGTCATGCTGCTCTTGTGATACTAAATAAATAAGTCTCCTGAGATCTGAAGGTTTTATACAGGGCAGTTTCCCAGGACAAGGTCTCTTGCCTGCTGCCATGTAGGACATGTCTCTGCTCCTCTTTCACCTTCTGCCATGATTGTGAGGCCTCTCCCGCCATGTGAAACTGTGAGTCCATTCAACCTCTTTTTCTTTATAAATTACCAGTCTTGGGTATTTCTTCATAGCAATATGAAAATGAACTTATATAGCAAAGCACTGTGAAAATATAATATAATATAATATAATATAATACAATATAATATAATATAATCTGGCAGTTAATTAAGAATGTGGGCAGAGTAAGTTCACCTCTGTCTCTCTAAGAGCCTTAAAGTCTGTGGTACCTTACAGCCTACCATAAAGGGTGTGCATGAATTGGAAGCAGAGTTTACTTAAAAACCAGAAAACGAATAGATATAACGGACTGTAGATCTTTTATGATTTTGTCCTTTTTTATTTCCCGTAGGGGTTTCAAAGCCTATGAGGTCTCCCTTCTGTAAGCATAATAATCTGGCTGTCAGTGGTCACTGGAGCAGTGCTTACACTGAGCAACTGCATTTCAGAGCTCCTTCATTTCCCTCAGCCAGGACGGTTCTTCCATATTCCAGAGGCTTCTCTCCTCATTCATACATATACGTGTGTGTGTCTGTGTATGTGTGTGTGTGTAACTTCCTTTGCTTGGGTCCTTTCTCATGTCTCTAAGGAGTAACTTCTTAAAAACCATTTTAAAATTATTTTACCCATACAGAATTTGCATGACCATTTCATTTCACAGCCATTTACAAAAATCTAGATACCTGTATCTTAAGCAGAAAAAAAAAGGTACTGTACTATTTTATGTACTGTTTTATGAAGCTGTTAATTCGGGTGTGGAAGGCAGAGATATCAAGTAATTCTGTATCACTAATTGAAGAAAGAGAAATATTTCTCCTATTCTCGATGACTCCAATTTAATCGGTGACAATTGGGCTGGCCTTAGAGCCCCTTTTGGAAGGCATCGTGCTCTATTGCCTTCCTGAAGTGATGTGTTAGAGCGACAGAACTCTGGTAGGATTTCTCCAGGAAATATCCCACTTTACACATCCTGCTTGGCCAAAGCAGAAGCGAGAAACTCGTTTGGAGTTAGACGCAGTGATGTGTTGTGGGGCCGAATGTAAGTGCTCCCCGTTAGATTTTCACCTGGAAGAGCAGCATGAGAAAAGACGCCACTCAGTCTCCTCTGGTGAGTGAAGCACAGTGAGGAATCGCAGCTGTTTTGAAAACAGCAGCAGCAAAGCCCCCAGCAGCAGATCTCAGAGCTTCAAGTTGAATCGTGCCTCGACTGTCTGTGGCCTCTGAGCCTGATTCTCTCGCCCTCCCGCAGATTTCCAGTATCCTTCAATATATTCCTCCTCTGCCTAATGTAGCCAGAGGGGATCTTTCTGCTCCTAAAACTCTGACACGTGCATTTCTTATAGGCTTCAGACTCTGTCTGGTGAACAGAACGAATTCTTACGGTATCTTGTTTCATTAGACATCTAGTTTTGTTAAATTGGCTTTTCTGAGAAAGTGTATATGTGTGTATGGTGGGGGGCAGGTGTATGCATTTACCTCTGAAATGTCCTGAAGTAAAAACGGGCCCCAAGATCCTGCCCTTGCAGGTCCTAATTTTCTCAGATCATAGAAATGTTTTAAAAACTGTGGTGGATTCTAGTCAAGTGGTAAGAAATTTACATTCTAAAAGTAAACACTGCATATATATATTAATTGATTAATATAGTGTGCTTATTAATTTATTAATATATATGCAGTGTTTACTACATATATATTAATATATATGCAGTGTTTACTACATATATATTAATATATATGTATATATTTATATATATATTATATAATATATAATATATAATTTAACTATTATATTATATTATATAATAGTAATATAATATATATTATATATGATTATATATATTTACAGGCGTGAGCCTGTAAATATAAATATATATATAATTATATATATATTATATAATATATAATTATATGATATATAATATATAAAGTATTATAACTATTATATATTATAACTATATATAATATAGTTACATTAATATATATCTATATATATATATATATATAGTGTAGAACCAATTATTTAATAAATGTTTCAACCATGTAGTATATTGCTTCTGGCGTAAGTCTGCTGTACCATTCCAGCCCTACAGATTAGTTAATGCCTTGAACTATTCCTATTACCACAGGATGCCAGGCCCCCAAATAAAGAAAGCCAATCCAGGATTTGTCTATCCAGAAAATGTGTGAGCTCCCAGGGATGACGGATCACCCTCTTCAAATCAACCTTCTCTTTACAGTAATGGCAAGTCTGCTTTTTACCAACAATACAGCAACCTTGGGTGCAGAATTCATGAAAGCTGAAGCATCCCATTAGGAAGGCTTCTAGACAGGAAAGGAGTGTACGGTTCCTCATGGCATGGGATGGTCCCATCTTTGGGATCTAGTAGTGGAGTTATGACTTAATGAGGCCACGTCTATACATTCCTAACTCCTTCATTTGCAAACTGTTTATATTTGTGCAGTTACTTGTTAACTATTCTGGGGCTTATTTATTCTCATCTGTGAAAACTGAATTATAGTAAGTACTCTGCAAAATTTTTATTTGGATTAATGAGATTTTACCTGTAAAATACTTACTGTAACTTCTAGCACATAATAAGCACTCAGAAATATCGACTTAAAAAAATCTGCATTTAGGACATTCTAAGATTACGCATGCCTCGTGTACTGATGAGAAGCAGAACAAGAGTACTTTCCAAAGCATTTTCACCACGTCCTTACGACGACACTTCTCTGCTGCATCTCCGTCTACACCTTTCACAGTGAGGAGTGCACCTGTCTGACTTTGCTGTAACTTGGAAATGGACTCATGGCCTCTTTGTTTTCAGCAAAGGCCGTGTTCTCAGTGTGTTTCAGAAGCAATGTTTTAAGCACTTTACTAACCTGAATAATTCATTTTATCTTTTTAGATATGATGCACTTCAAGGTTTCCTTGAGATATAAAAATTCAAAACCACCTAGTTTCACGAAACATGAACTAACGCATGGGGAGCGTTTCTGAGTTGCACTGGGTTCCAATCCGAGTGGTGGACCCAGGAATATTTTTCTCCCTCTTGCAGAGCCGGCCCTCCCTTCCTTGCTTTCGCAGATGCAGTGTGTCCAGGTTGTCCTGAGCATGTTCTGCAGCTTGCCTCTCTGGAATGCTGCCGCTGTGGGCAGCACATCCTGGCACCTGCTTGCTGTGGCCAGCACTTTTATTTGAATCAGCTGATTTTATTCCTGTGACATGTAACAATGTGGTCTTACTGTCAGCAAGGACTTTTTAGAGAACTTTTAACTATCACATTCAGTTCAGACAAGGTATAATTTGTAAAGGACTTCATTATAAGTATGACAAGGAACTCTACAACTAAGTCACTTTGCACCTTTCCCAATCATAATGAGTACTTAGTAACTTGAATTTGCCACATCAGCAGAAATACAAACAGGTAATAGAATCACTTAATCTGTGAGGATGTGAAAATTGTGATTCGACAGAGTCGATATCAGAATTAAATGTATCCCGTTATTTGTTAATAGTAAAATACATTATTTACATTGGCTTTAATCAGACCTTATCAGTACATGCAAAAACTATTTTGTCTTGCTTTATAACATCTGGTTTTATTTCGATAGGACACTAAATTTATTACTATGAGACGTTTTTGTTTTGTTATGAAGGAATTAGCATGTCTTGTACAATTAAATATTCTATTATAAAACTATTTTATTGAACTATGATCCTGCAGTCCATGTTACCCCCACTCACCTTTTTTTTTTGTTTGTTTGTTTTTTGGAAATATAGAAATAAAGGAAATGTTTGCAAAATAAGCTATCACTATTTCAGAAAATATTTCTGTCATTTTGTTTTCCTATTGTTTAATGGAATCTGAACTTTAAAAGGGAACTAATTCTCTTTCAAACTAGAACTGCCCAGGTTTCATTCACACACCCACAAGTGGAATGCTACATTTAAAAGCTGACATTCTCACCATTTACAGGCCCCCTGCATGCAATTCTAATAGATGGTATAATAGATTAGAAAAAATAGAAGTGTTGAAGGATAGCATTGATATCTGTTAATAGAAACGGGTTGTAAAATTATATTGTAGTTCAGCATTTGATGCATAAGACATAGAGAAAAGCAGCTTTTATAACTATAGCCTCGAAAGGAAATGACATTAGAAAAAATGCAAAAGAAATGTTATTCGCTGATGCTAATTGATTTCTTCTCATTCTAAGTCTCATAATGCATCATATTCAAGGTAATAATAGAGAACAAAACAGCTTGATTACCAAATTGTTGTAAGGGTGGGGCTGGGAAGGAGTAGGTCCAGTACAACCGATAGATCTGAATGGGGTTTTAAGTAAATCTTAATTTAGAACTAGAAAGTGGAAACAGCCACCTACAGGAACACAGTGGAAAAAATAATAATGTTAAGTATATGTTTAACATTTAAATTAAACACTGGCATTAGAAACTTCTACAGAGCACTAATTTGTTGATTTTCCTGATAAATAATTCACTGGACAATTTCCATTATGAAATATAACGTTCTAGTGCAGGCTTGTCTCTCCTTGGTACTGTTATAGTAGGTAGCTAGTCAGATATAAGCAGGGTAGGTGAGCCCCTGCAACCACCAGGAACGTCAGACAACCATCAGTCAGGTGATGGTCAGGTGGCTACAAGACTGTCTGGCTAAAATAATAATTGGTCACATCTGGCGCTAGGGAAAGGCCACCTCCCAACAGATAGAAAACACCTGAAGCTGATGGTCAGCAGCTTCTCAGTGAGATTTCCGGGGTCAGGTGAGTGGGCTCCAGTATGCACAGGAAGAGGCAATGGCGGAGTTTAAGGGGTGTGTGATCTTCCTCTGGGAACACCGGAGGGGTGAGAGAACAAAGCTTCATGTGAGCACGTGCACAGCTTCAGCCAACACTCCAGATGCAGCCCCTCCCAAGTGCTGGCAAGCCATTGCACATAAGGACAGCCACCCCAAAGGAGAATCAGAGAAGAGATGCAACCCCCAGAAGCATGCCAGCATGTAAAACCAAGTTAAAGGCCACACCACACACTTGAATCCCTCAGGTCACCCATTTGGCGCCCTTCCAAGTGTATTTGACTTTCATTCCTGCTCTAAAACTTTTTAATAAACTTCCACTCCTGCTCTAGAACTTGCCTCTCTCTCCCACTCTGCCTCATGCTCCTTGGTCAAATTCTTTCTTTTGGGAAGGAAAGAACTGATGTTGCTGCAGACCTGTATGAATTTGCTTCTGCTATCAGTACAATGGATCCTAATCAGGATATAAATGCATAACACCTTGTCTAATAACACTCATATAAATGGGTATTAGGTCACTTAAAAATGTGCACACAAATTAACATGTTTATTGATGGGGTATCTAGACTTATTATTAAAAATAACTCCAAGATAACATTATACACTTAGATGATTTCAATTTTCAAACTAAAAAAATAAAATAATAAGGATTCCTTCAAAAGAATTCATTAGAAGAATTTAAGTTAAAACCAACAATCTAAAATAAAATGGGATGAAGAAAATACTAAAGTAGCAATAAATAAATATGAAAATCAGAGAAAACTACCAGCTAAATTGATTAACAATTAAAATTATTTGAAACAATAATGTATAAACTTCTAGAAATAGAAATAAGAGTAAAATGAAAATATACAAAAGTAAGAATGAAATAATGTTATAACTGGGGAAATAGGGATTTGAAACAATGTAATAGATACTAAGCATAGTATAGTCAGATGCTAATTTTGAAAATACTGAAATCGATACTTTATAAAATGTAAACATACAGGTACATTATTGTATTAATATTTAAATATTTATGGTAATGGGGTGTGTGTGTGTGTGTGTGTGTGTGTGTGTATGTATGTACATTAGCTCAGGGATAAAAATCATTACTGCATTATTGCATGTCTTATTGAGGTATACCTGGCATTTACCTAAACATTCAGTAGTAAACTTTATCTCATTTAATTTTTTAAAATTATGACAAGAACATTTCATGTGAAGTCTACTTTCTTAAATATTTTTAAGTCCACAATGCAGCATTATCACCACAGGCACAGTGTCATATAGCATATTTCTGGAATGAAATCATTCTGTGTAACTGAAAATTTCTATCTATTGAACAGAAACTCCCAGTGGTATACTTACTGATTCCATTTAAATAGCAACTCCCCCTGGGAAACCTACTGGTGATTTTAAAAGATAAAAATGGAACCCAATTATCTTTTTTTGTGGGGTGGGAAGCCTGAATACTAGCAGCCCGTCACTGCCATAGATAACTAATCCATACGGTAGATGGTTTCATTATAAAGCCTTAAGCACTAGCCCAAGGCATTTCAGCACTAGAACAGCACAATTCTCTCCATTCCTCAGGTCTACACACTTTCTGATACCTCAAAAATCCTACTCCAAAAGATTACTTCTCTCCTCATACCCTTGGCCTCCTGACCTCCAGTCAACCTCAGAAGATGAACCTAGCCTTTTACTTAAACAGTAGTTTAGAACTCATGAGAAAGAATAACCTACCTTCCTAATAATCTGAATTCTTCCCGCATCTATGTGTCCTCTCCTATTTCAAGAGAGGAGCTAATTCTTCCTGTAACACTAATTTGCAGCAGTGTTTTGAAATCCAACTACCCTTATTTCATCAGGAATAACATGTGTGATGGTTAATTTTATGTCAACCTGACTAGGCTAAGGGATATCCAAATCGCTGGCAAAATGATTTCTGCCTGTGTCTGGAAGAGAATAGCATTTGAATCTGTAGACTGAGAGAAGATGATCCACCGTCACCAGCATCATCCAGTCCCTTGAGGGCCTGAGTAGAGCAAAAACGCAGGGAAAGGGCCAAGTACGGAGGCTTCTGCCTGTAATCTCAGCACGTTGGGGGGCCGAGGTGGGCAGATCACCTGAGATCAGGAGTTCGAGACCAGCCTGGCCAACATGGTGAAACTGAATCTCTACCAAAAATACAAAAATTAGCTGGGTGTAGTGGTACACACCTGTAATCACAGCTACTCAGGAGGCTGTGGCAAGAAAATCACTTGAACCTCAGAGGCGTAGGTTGCAGTGAGCTGAGATCATGCCATTGCACTCAAGCCTGGTAAATGCACTTCCTATTCTTGAGCTGGGACATCTGTGCACCTGGTCAGGCCTCAGACTTGCACCACGGGCTTCCCTGGGCCTCCAGCTTGCAGAGTGCAGATTGCAGACCTTCTCCCAGCCTCCATAATTTCATGAGCCAATTGTCTCAATAAACGACTCTTCAGATAGACAGTTAGATAGACAAATAGATGCATGTATCAATAGATCAACAGATTCCATTTGGTTGTTTGTCTGTAGAACCCTGACTAATAGGGCACTGTTTGTCCATATGTATTTTCATTGGTATATTCAATCTTTGTCTTTTATTTGCAAACTTTCTATTGTTTTATAAATCATTCATGACACTCTCATTTAAACAATAAAATCCTTCCTTAACCTTGCATCTGTCTCTGGCCCCTGGCCTGCTGATTCCTCTGTTTCATGAACAGACTCCCAAAGTAGCACTGGGCACTCACTGCCTTCATTTTCGCCATCTCTTCTCTCCTGGCCTACAGCCACCAGCCAGTGAATAGGATCACTCCACAGGGCAGCTTCCCCAGGGTCAGGAGGATCACTATATAGCTAGGGCCAGTGTTCCCTTTTATGTAATAACAATTTTATTGCATCTTTTCTATTGTGTAAGTTGGACACGATCACTGTAGATAAGCAAAATGACAGAAGTAAAACTCAATTACTATCTTGATTACATTTTGTTAGGTAACTTCATTCTGTTCACCTAAAATTGTATGGGGAACTTCGTTTCCTATTATTACATATTTGGTTATGTCATTTTTAAAAAATCAATGTCATACACGTATAGTATAGTTTACATAATCAACACCACACTGTTGGAAATATACGTTATTTTGCTTTTATGTGCAGTGCTATGAAGAACATTATTGCAGATGAGTAACCCCATTCCTAGGTCACTTTTTTTTTTTTTCCTAAAGCTCACTGCATTTCACTGCTAAGCAACACTCGGGACTGGTGACCAGTTTCCCAGAAACGATGGCTCCTTCACTTCGACGGGCCATGTCTTAAGTTTTCTCTTGTTAGTCACTGCTGCTTTCCTCTTCTGTAGGTCTCACCTGTTCCACCTTTTCATCTGGTTACCCTTTAGAGCTTGTTGATGCCCTGTTTACTTATTTAGAAACATGTTTAATTACTGTTGTAAACTGGGGCACGAGTCTGTCACTTTATCAAGTTGCTTCTTCTGGGCGGTACATGATGGGCGAGACTAGTAGATTCCATGGTCCTGTGCCCACAGAAGCACTGGCTTCACTCGAACATCAATCCATTAATCTGACCTGGTGTGATATGTGACCCATGTAAATGGATGAAACATGGTCAGCCCTTGGCTGATCCTGGTGACTGAGACCCTACAGTCAGGAAAGGCAACCTAATAACTAGAGCTTGCTGCTACCTTAGTTGAAATAAATCACTGCCCTTGAAAGGATGGAAGAAATCAATATAGTCCAGTGTCTCCCAAGTTCTGGTTGCCACCTCAATTAGTGTGCCTACTTATAAACTCTACTTATAAACCCATCAAGAGCAGCCCTGGAGACCCCATAATGCAGTCTGGCTCATGTCAACTGACCATGCCAGGGGCCAGTGCAACATAGGGGAAGCTATGATTCTTGCCTTCTATATGTAACAGCCAGATAGAGGCCTGGTTACCAGCAAAAGTAAATTATCTTGGTATATGTGGTTTCTCCATCTTGGGTCTTTTATCTTTTCTGATGTTTTCAGTCAATCAACTTGATGCCTGGTAGTGAGTATTGGTTTCAAGGTTACAGCATGGTTCCAGGATTTAAGTAATGTACAAAAATAAAGATCTTTATGATGATATGTAGCATGATTAAGGAAAAAATTACTTCCAAATAATCAGGAAATAGTTCAAACTATTTCTAATGCACAAGCTTATAAAGGCTTGACTCCTTGATAACTTGACAGAGAAATCAGTTTTGTTTAGACAGCTTTCTACTCATGAATAAGAAGCCCTTATAATAAAAGTAAGTGTAACCACACATATTAATAGTAACATGTAAAGTACGTCAGAGGCCACATGAACAAAAAACAGGTAAATATTGATGTGAAGGTGAGTTTCTGGAGAAGACTTAAATCTGGCCAAAGCAGATATCTGAAATCCTTCAAAACTCAGCATCCATACATGAAAGAGGTTTGTCACTGCTGATCCCATGGACATTAAATATTATGGGCGACTCTGTGCACCCTAACGTAATATTGGATGAGATAAACCAAATCCTCAGAGACACAATCTACCACAACTCACACAAGAAGAAATAGAAGAACATTTTGGATGATTCCAACTTTGGAGAATTTTGAATAAAGCTTCTTTAAACATCCATGTGGAGGTTTTTGTGTGGACATGTTTTCAACTCATTTGAGTAACTATTAAAGTATGCAAAGAGAATGTGCAGTTATGTAAGAAACAGCCAAATGGTCTCCCAGAGTAGAGTACTATGTTGCAAATAACTGAGTGTGTGCCTGTGGATCCACATTCTTGCTAGACTTTGTGTTTTCATTCTAGACATTCCAGATTATAGACATTCCAGTACATATGTAGTGATATCACATTTGTGTTTTAATTTGCAATTCAGTATTGATATATATTATTGAGCATATTTCATATGCTTATTTGCTATCTGTACATCATTACTTTCAGTGGATGAATGAATAAATTGTGGTACATGAATACAATGGAATATTATTCATTGAGAAAAAATGAGATATCAAGCCACAAAAAGACAGGGAGAAATTTCCAATGGATATTTCTAGGTAAACAAGCCAGCTTGAAAAGGTCATATACTTTATGATTCCAACTATATGACATTCTAGAAAAGGCAAACTGATAGAAACAGTACAAAGATGAGTGGTTTCTAGGAGTTAGCAGGGAGGGAGGGAGGAAAAAAGGGGTCCATGGGTGGGGTGCAAGGGCTTCCCAATGATTACCAACTTGCATCAGTGTGGTACAATTTTTGCCACTGAGGTATCAAAAACGAATTCCAGTTTCACTAGAATTATTATTCTACATTGAAACTCTCTGTGTTATTTATACTGTAAGGGTGGACACATGACATTATGCATTTTTCAAAACTCAGAACTGTACAACAAAAGTAATGTATGTTAATGTAAAGGATGTCAGTTCATAATAACATGCCAATATTGATTCATGAACTTCAAAAAATGTATCACTGATGCAAGGGGCTAATTACTGGGGAAGCTATGTGAAGAGGAAGGGAGTGTGTATGATAACCCTCTATACTTTCCATTTAATTTTTCTGTGGACATAGAAGCTCTTTTAAAAATTTTAGCAATTTTTAAAAAAGTGATTTATTAAAAAACACAATATCATCTGAGAAATATTCACCAGTTACCTGACAGTTCATGTGTTTACCAGCCCATTAAAAAAAGAAAAGGAAATGAATACTCACTCCAGCCAGCTTATCACAGTGTTTTTCTTAAAGGAAGTTAAAATGATACAACTTGAAAAATAAATAGCATAATAGCTTACAAATTACAAAACTTTGTAGAAAGATTAAGAACAGTTATATAAGATAAAGAAAACCTGCCTGAAATTGTTAACCATTCATACAATGACTAAATAACTTCCAAGACACTTTCCGAATAAACCTGGAGTGAATCGTTCAATTAATGCTTACTTACATCTACAGTGTTAAATATGCATGTAAATTGTTTCTTGATATTGGAAATAGGTGTGACTATTTTGTGTCAGCTCCACTTCCTGTATTAGACGAAAGAGGTGAACTCCAGGGCTTAGCTTGGGCCCTACACAATTTCTTTCCTAAATCTGTCTTTTCCACACACTTACCATTGTCCTACCATTCTGGTTGCTTTTATTTTTGATTCCTTGATCATAAGTACCAACTCTTGCCCTTGACTCCATATTGAAGTAAAATTCTATTTTTTTAATGAAAACATTCAAACAATATATATACTGTTCTTCTCAAAAGAATCTAAGTCTTCATAAACAACCACATGTTTATGAAGACATGGCTAAGATCAGTAACAAGTAACAGGGTACTTTAGAGGCCGTCATCACAGCTCTGAAAACCGAGTAGTGCTTGAATGCAGAAGGTTTCACCTCTGAATCAAGTGAGAACATTGGAAAAGTAAGTGAGATGGTATTCCCATTTTAAAGATGAAAACACAGAGGCTTGCAGAGTACAAGTGAGGAGCCGGTCACCCTGGGTGGTAGCAGTGCGGCCGGGAGCCAACCCCACAGCTACCTCACTCTGCAGAATTTTGAGCTGATGCTTACAGAAAAAATTATTACGGGGTTTTAAAAACACAAACATACCCAGGGTTTTAAAAACAAAAACAAAAACAAAACCTTTTCTTAAGGATTCTGATATTCAGAATTACTTTTCAGGTTATACACACACACACAAACACACCCACACCTCTACAGTCAGCCCTTCATGCCCATGGGTTCTGCTTCTGAAGATTCAAACAAGGATGGATAAAACATATTTGGGAAAAATAAGAATGACTGGGTCTGCACTGAACATGTACAGACTATTTTCTTGTCATTATTCCCTGATACAGCATAGTAACTACTTGCATAGATTTCATATTGTATTATGCATTATAAGCAATCTAGAGATAATTTATAGCATACTGGAGAATGCACATAGGTCATACAGAAATGCTATACACCTTTATGTTAGGGACTTGGGCATTTTGGAGCTTAGTATCTGTGGGAGATCCTGAAACCAATCCCCACAGAGACTGAGAAATGCCTCTATATGCAGTCACAACATGAATTATATATTGGATTATCCCCATTACTCAAAAAAATACAGCTTAATTAATTTACAGGTAAACCTGTAGTGCAGATATACCAGATAGGTGAGGCAGCTGATATAATTAATAAAATGCACTTAGAGTGAATAATGTGATCATTAGGGAAATGAGAGCGTGACAGGATGTAAGTTTAGGGTGAGGGGTGATGGTGATGAAGCAACAACCCAATATATGTTTCCAGTTTCTAGAGGCTTAAAAAATTCCCTCATGGCTTTGGCAAGACAATTTTGTGTGCATAAAAAGAACACTTAAATAGTATACTAATGACGTTTTAAAATTATTGCTATTTCTTAACACTTATTAATGCCAAGAGCTACAATTAACTTGGAAATTGTTTTGATGAAACGTGTTATTTGGAAACCGAGTAGCTGGTGTAATTGGAGGGTTGAAGAAATGAGTAGTGACCAGTGACCATGGCCAGTTTCTCTTCAAGAGCTTCCATTTCCTGCAGACACAAACTGTAAGGCTTCACTTGAACTTCCTGCCCTAACATAAACTGGACCACTAGAAGAAGACTTCTTGAACTTTATATGCATACAAATTACTAGAAGTTCTCATTACAATGCAGAGTCTAATTCAATAGGTCTGAGGTGGTGTTTCTGATTTTGCATCTCTGAAATGCACCCAAGTGGAGCTGACAGAAAAAGTATAGGACACTCAGGTGAATTTGAATTTGAGATATCCAGTGAAAAGTACACAGCCTTCTTCCATGTATATCTGAAATTTAAAATTATCCTTGTGTCCTGTGTTTTTATTTGCTAAAATTGTTAACTCTACTCCCAGGTTATGTGGATGCTCCTGGACCAGGGACATACACTGAAGAGCAACCCTCTGCAATTTATGTGCTTTCAGAGAATTGGCAGGGAGTATAAAATGGTGAAGCCACTAGACATAGTGTATTAGAGAGTGACATAGTTTGCCTCTGTGTACCCACTCAAATCTCAGCTTCAATTGTAATAATCCCCATGGGTCATTGGAGTGACCCAATGGAAGGTAACCGCATCATAAGAGTGGGATTTTTTTCATGTTGTTCTCATGATAGGAAGTTTCATGTTATCTGATGGTTTCCTAAAGGGGAGTTTGCATTAATATTCTCTTGCCTGCCACCATGTAAGATGTGACTTTTGTTCTCTGCCATGATTGTGAGGCATTCCCAGCCATGTGGAACTGTGAGGCCATTAAACCTCTTTTTCTTTAAATTACTCAGTCTTAGGTATGTCTTCATTAGTAGCATGAGAACAGACTAACACAGAGAGTCTTCAGTCAGTATATTAAACATAACAACAGTAAGTGCAGACTGATCTAGCAATGGATCCACAAAATACATGAGGGAGAATCAACAAACAAAAATAATGTATTCAACAATTATGGTCGGATATTTCTTTATTCTTTTATTACTAATAGGACAATAAGACACCACCATGAACAACAATGGTATCTGGATCATGAAGCGCCTCAGCCGTGACTAGCTGTATTTACCTGTCTTTCCAAATTTTAGGGGAGTTATCACGTTACGCAACATAATATTATTAGAGTTCCTTTAAAAATAAATCCAATTGAGGACTTTGAGGTTTAGCTCTGACATGCAAAAGGCTGAGAAGTCATCATTCCCATCCTTACAGCAAGACCAACTTGGAGATACGTTCTTGGATCCATTCGAAAATTCAGTTTGCAGGAAATACCACTACCCCAAAATATGGAGAGATGGGTAGCTCCAGAGAGCCACAGCTGACATGTGTGACCCAGAGGAGAAACCCTGGGGCCATACACTGGTCAGAACACTGAATAGTAAATTGGATGAACTGCTAGAGGTGCATGAGAGTGGAAATCTCCTGGGGACAGCAGTCTCAGTGGCTTTCCACACATTTGTGGTCCTTACTCCTGGGAAACTCATCAAGTTCTCATGGTGATGATTCATGATGGAGCCTCTCTTGGCTCTGGCAGAGCAAATGGAATAACCTTTGTGACGTACACTTAGCACATTCTCTATGGTAAAGGCCCACCAATCCGGGGAGAAGACTTCACCAGGGACTTACCCCCACTGGGGAAAGGGCATTAATTCCCTTTCATTCCTCTCTAGCTTTCCTAAAAGAAGCTAATAACCATGTTTGAACATCAGAACCCAGAGACACTGGCCCACTTCCAGTCTAAGATTTAATCACAGGGTCATAGAATGCTCCCCTTCCCCACACTTCCCCACATTGCTCATGACAAACCAGTAGGGCTGCAGGATAGTATCTGGCTTACAGCTGTAAGAGCTGAAAGATGAAGACTCTTTCTGAGGAAGAGTTCTAAGCAATGTCCAAAGACAACATGGGAACTAGAAATGAAACTGGAGAAAGCTGAAGCAGTGGGTATTTACAGCTGCAGCAAATATTAAACAGCCAAGTTCCTAGTAAAATAAGTAAAATCTCACCTGAATTACATGTTTATCACAGTTTCTACTCTCTGGTTCATCGTATTCGTTTGCAGAAAGAAAATTGCAAAGTATGGTTAAAAAAAAAACAAAAACGGGAAAACACAGTCTGAAGAGACAAAGCCAATTTTAAAACCATACGTAGAGATGACAGATTTGTCTATTATCCAGAAAGAAATTTAAAATAACAGTGATTAGTATGTTAAGGACTCTAATGACGAGAAATAAATGTGTAAGAGTAGATGAGAAATATAAGCAGAGAGATGGAGACTCTGAGAAACAAATAAACGAATGGCAATCATTGAAATAACCTAAGAAAAAATTATTTAATGTCCTCATCAGTAGGTTGGGTTTTGTGTTAGAAATTTTGAAACAAAAGAGCAATAAAATACTTGATGTATTGAAAGTAAAAACAAAAACGTTAACTTATAAGTTTATATTCAGTGATAGTTTCATTCAAAAGTGAAGAAAAAGAAAGTTTCTCTGACAAACAAAAGCTGAGAGAACTGATTCCCAGCAGACCTGCCCTGTGAGAGAACTTTTAAGAAGTTTTTAAGGGACAAGGATATCCTTCAGAAATTCATATCTTCATAAAAGAAGATTACTGCAGAAAGAATATAAAGGTAAATATAATCTTTCTAAAAATTATTACTTTATTAAAAGATAAGCATTTGTTTAAGGTAGTAATAGTAGCAATGCATTGTGTGATTATAGCAGGTGAGTAAGTGAAATGAATGACAACAATGCCACAGGGTACAGAAAGAAAAAACGGGGACTACTCTGTAAGACAGCACCTGCACCACCTGCCAAGAGGTCTAGTGTCATTTGAAACTGGACAGAGATTAGTAAAAATAAGTATATTGCAAACTCTAAGGCAATTGCTGAGAAAATAATAAACAAGTATATATGACATCATACAACATAAAATAGAAATATGTAATGTTCAGTTAAAACAAAAGAAAGCAGAAAAAGGCGGGACTAAGTAAAACAAAAAAAATGTAATGAATAGAAAATAGGTACAAACATGGTAGATATCGATTCAACTATATCAATGGTCACTTTCAATAGAAATGTCCTAAATTAACCAATGAACAAAGATGTTCTGAGTGGATGAAAACACAAGACCCTGTTATATTTTGCCTCAAATAAATCCATTTTAAATAGAAAAACAAAGAAAGATTAGAAATAAAAGGATAGAGAATGATAGACCATACTAATACTTACTAATTTAAAACTGGAGTAGCTAAAGTATCTTCACTCCAAGAGAAGTTTGGAACAAGTTAAATTATCAGGGACACAGAGAGACATAACATAGTGATAAAGGGGTCAATCTATAATAAGATACAACAACCCTAAATATGTACCTAACATAAAAGCATCAAAATACATGAGGCAAAACTAAAAGGACTCAAAGAGAAAATAGAAAAATCCAATGTTCTTGGAGGCTTCAACACTATGCCTCCAGTAATTGACAGAAGGAAGAGGCCAAAACCTCAGTAAGCATAAAATTGACCTGAGCAGGACTATTTATTGACTTGATCTAAGTGACATTTAGAGAATATTCCATTCAAAACCACACAGAAGTCATGTTGTTCTCAAGCTCTTAAGGAGCATTCACTAATATATTCTATATTCTGAGTCATAAAACGAATTCTAAAAATTTTAAATTGACAGAAATCATGCAAAGTGTTTTCTTAGAACACAATAGAATAAGACTAGTAATTAGTAACAGAAAGATAGCAGGAAAATCCAAAACATTTAGAGATTAAACAACACATTTCTATCTAACACATAAATTCAAGAGGTCTCAAGTCTAGGCTGGACTTAAATTCCAGGGCTCAAGCAATCCTCCTATCTCAGACTACCAAGTAACTGGTACAGCTTCAATTATGGCTTAAAAATATTTTTGCATATGTGAAAATACAGCATATCAAAATTTGTGAGATTCAGCACAAACACTACTTAGAGAAATGTATAGCATTAAATGTGTGGATTAAAAAACATCTATAATTAATCAATAAATATTATCTTAGAAAACTAGAAAAAGAACATAAATTTTAGTTGAAGAAAATATAAGAAAAGAAATAGTAAATATTGGGAGAAAAATTAAGGAAACTGAAAACAAAAAATACAGAAAAATTAAAAAGCTCTTTTTTTTTAACAAAGTTCAATAAAATTGATAAATCTGTATCCAAGACAACCAGGAAAAAAGAGACAGACACAAATAATTAATATTAGAAATGAAAGAGGGACATTGCTACTAATCTCATGAGTAATAAAAGGGTAATAAGGGAATATTGTGAACAACTCTATACTCTCAAACATAACCATACAGGTGAAACACCAATTCTCTGAAACACACAAACTACCAAAACTCAAGAATAATCAGATCATTCAATCAGTCTTTATTTATTGGAAAAATGGAAACAATAATTATTTACATTCTCTAAAACAGAACCATACCTATATGATTTAACTGGTGAATTCTACCATACACTTGAGGAAAAAAGATGACACCAGTTCTTTCCCATCTCTTTCATCAATCTTGGAGAAAGAATATATGCATATCAAATAAAAAGTTCATAAAGACACCCATAAGAATAGAATCAGTTTGGTTTACTTCTCTTTGACAAAGAACAAAAGGCAATACAGTATTTAAAAAGGATACTTTTAAATAAACAATGCAGGAACAATTGTACTTCTATATGCCAAAAAATAGAAATGGACTATAAAGCTTTTACACAAATTAACTCAAAGTGGATCATGGACTGAATGTAAAGCAAAGAACTATAAAATACATATAATAAAACATAAGAGGAAATCTAGATGCCCTTGGGTTTGGAAGCATGATGTATGAAAGGAAAAATTAATAATTTGCAGTTAATTAAAACATCTGATCTGTAAATTTGAAAATGAAAATCAAGCCATAGACTGGGAGAAAAGATTTACAAAGTGAATATATAATACTGGACTTACATCTAAAATATACATTGCTTAAAATTTAATAAAAAACCAAACTACTCATTTAAAAAATGGGAAAAAGATCTGAACAGACACTTCATTGAAGAAGATATATAGCTGGCAGAGAATCATGAGACAATGGTAGGTATTAACCTTTTAGCAGGGAATTGCAAATTTAACATAATGACACGTCTCTGCACACCTATTAAAATGTCTAAAATAGAAAATATTGACAATATCCCTTAATGGCCAGGATGTAGGGCAATAGCAACTCTCATTTATTTCTAGCAGGAATGTAATATGGTACAGTCACACTGGAAGGCAGTTTGGTGATTTTTTAAAAAGCTAAACATAGCCTTGCCATTCAAACCAGCCATCAAGCTCCCAGGGACTTATTCAAAAGATTTGAAAATCTATGTACACACAAAACTTGCATGCATGCAGATGTTTCTAGCAGTTTTAAATAGAATAATTAAGAAAAATAAACAATCAATATATCCCTCAATTGGTCAATGAACTTACAAACTCTTGTACACTTAGAAAAGGCAGTATTACCGTAATAAAAAGTGAGCTATCAAGCCATGAAAACACAGATGGCATCCTCACATTGCTAATTAAAATAAGTCCAACCAAAAAGGCTGCATTACTATACAATTCCAGTTATCTGACACTCTCAAAAAGTTAAAGGGATAAAAAGATCAGCAGTTTTCACAGGACTGGAAGAGATGAGGAGGGCCATGTATGTGGTCACATATGGGGATTCTTTAAGCCAGTGAAATTCTTCTACACAATAAGTGCAATGTTGGACAGATGGTGTTACACATTTGTTAAAACCTGTATGTCTTTTCAGCACAAAGTCGGTCTTAACATATGAAAAATTTAAAAATATTAGAAGGTAAGAGGATCCTAGAAAGGGAAGCAGAGTGTAACAAGAGAATCTGTCTCTATTACAAATGTATGTAATGATGTCACAAAGGCAGTGAGGGAAAAGGTGCGACCTACATTAACTTTGGAAATGTGTGGAGTCTGGTAAGACTTAAAGCAAAAGGAACTGGACATAAAAACCCTCATGATCGTTGGCAAAGTCATTTCCTACATGGCTAGAGTTAACAATTCCAATATTTCTAGACATATACACTGGTATTAAATTACTAATTAAATGCATGTGGAAAACAGGAGTCAGCCTCCTCACTTTCAGTGTGTGAGTTTACAGATATAGGAAAGGCTAAAATGATCCATGTAATCATGTATCAGAGTTGGAAACGTCAGTACAAACTCAGTACAAATTCATCAGTAGAAACTTATTTGTATAGACAGATGGTTATATATGGAAATATTTATAATAAGTATATATAAAAAGGTTGTACGTCATGTTGGCACATGCCTGTAATCCCAGATACTCAAAAGGCTGAAGCAGGAGAATGGCTTGAACCTGGGAGGTGAACATTGCAGCAAGCTGGGATTGTGCCGTTGCACTCCAGCCTGGGCAACAAGACCACAACTTCATAAAAAAAAAAAAATTGTATATATATGTTGTTCCTTTTCTAGAAACTGGGGGGCCTATAATCAATACAACTCTATTAAAAATGAGTACACTTAAGAGAAAGCTGAAATTGGATCTCTTCCTTACACAAAAATTAACTCAAGATGGATTAAAGATTTAAACATAAGACCTAAAAACATAAAATCCCTAGAAAATATAGGCAATACCATTCAGGACATAGGCATGGGCAAAGACTTCATGACTGAAACACCGAAAGCAATGGCAACAAAAGCCAAAATAGACAAATGGGATCTAATTAAACTAAAGAGCTTCTGCACAGCAAAAGAAACAATCATTAGAGTAAACCAGCAACCAACAGAATGGGAGAAAAATTTTGCAATCTACCCATCTGACAAAGGGCTAACATCCAGAATTTACAAAGAAACAAATTTATAGGAAAAAGACAAGCAACCCATCAAAAAGTGGGCAAAGGATATAAACAGACACTTCTCAAAAGGTGACATTAATGCAGCCAACAAACATATGAAAAAATGCCTATTGTCACTGGTCATTAGAGAAATGCGAATCAAAACCACAATGAGATACCATCTCAAGCCCGTTAGAATGGCGATCATTAAAAAGTCAGGAAACAACAGATGCTGGAGACAATGTGGAGAAATAGGAACACTTTTACACTGTTTTGGTGGGAGTGTAAATTAGTTCAACCATTGTGGAGGACAGTGTGGTGATTCCTGAAGAATCTAGAAAAAGAAATACCATTTGACTTAGCAATCTCATTACTGGGTATATACCCAAAGAATTATAAATCATTCGATTATAAAAACACATGCACACATAAGTTTACTGTGGCACTGTTCACAACAGCAAAGACTTGGAACCAATCCAAATGCCCATCAATGACAGACTCAATAAAGAACATGTGGCACACATACACCATGGAATACTATGCAGCCATAAAAAAGGATGAATTCATGTCCTTTGCAGACATGGATGAAGTTGGAAACCATTATTCTCAGCAAAGTAACACAAGAACAGAAAAATCAAATGCCACATGTACTCACTCCTAAGTGGGAGTTGAACAATGAGAGCACATGGACACAGGGAGGGAAGCATCACATCACACACCAGGGCTTGTCAAGGGGTGGGGGCTAGGGGAGGGATAGCATTAGGAGAAATATCTAATGTAGATGACGGGATGATGGATGTAGCCAACCACTATGGCACATGTACACCCATGTAACAAACCTGCACATTCTACACATGTACCCCAGAACTTTGTTGTATATACTTTATATATACAACACTATATATATATACACACATACACACATATATATTCAGTATATATAGTATACATATATATATATTTGAGAATTGTTGATCTGATATGTTGTAGAAATCCATCAAATTGAGATTTGTGTGATGTTTTCCTCATCAGAGACTGCAGTTACAGTCACTTGGGAAGAAAATCGCAGAGGTAAACTACCACGTTTATCTCCGTAAATCAAAGGTACATATTACGAAATATATATATATACACACACATATACCTATACATATATGTGTATGTATATATATGTATGTATATATATAGAGAGAGAGTAAACTTAATGACCAGGTCTTGTTTTCTAATATCGGACTCCAATAGAACCAGGGTTTCTTGCAGAATTGGCTGGTTCTGGGACTGAAGGAAATTCACAAGATGAGTCTTGAATGTCTTGCGGTGCCAGAAAGGAGCTAATTGCTCAGCAAACACACACACAGTGCTGGTGGTACGTCAAAGGGACACAGGGTTGGGTGGCAAGGACTTCCAGGAGTCAAAGAGGCACAGTTTGAACAACTAAATATATAAAATAGTAGGATTATAACTTAACGTGTAAAACATATATCCAGGAGTCCATACAGCCAGAAATAAATGACCCAATTAACAGTGGAAAACAGAAATACTAATGAAGAATCCAAGTAACTTTTGTAGATGTTCTTTCCTCAATGAGATGAAGCATATCTCTCCACTAAGAACGTTTAGTCTGCACATGGTAATTTTCTCCGAAGAGAATGGTATAGAAATGGGGGAAGAGAAACTTTATAGTAGAAAGAACTGACAAACAGTGCTGTGGCTAGATGGCCAAGGTCAGTGTCAACATTGGTAAGTAACAATTTGTAATATGTACCTTTGATTTACGGAGATAAACGTGGTAGTTTACCTCTGTTATTTTCTTCCCAAGTGACTGTAACTGCAGTCTCTGATGAGGAAAACATCACACAAATCTCAATTTGATGGATTTCTACAACATATCAGATCAGTAATTCTAAAATTGTTGATGTCATCGAAATAGTCAAAGTCTGAGAAAATGCCACCAGGGAGAGGTCCCTGAGGAGATGGGGCATCTAAGTGCAGTGTGATGCTTTGGGTGAAGTCCTACAACAGAAGGTGTGAGTGAAGTAATGACTAAGTATGGACTTCAGTTGAAAACAGTGTATTATTACTGGACTATTCATTGGAACAAATGTACCACACCAAAATAAAATGTTAGTGTTAGGAAAAACTAGGTGGGGAGTACCTGGGAACTCTCTGTATTAACTGTAACTTTTTTGAAAATCTACAACTGTTCTAAAATTTAAAAGTTTATTTAAAGAAATAAT
>PVKP010031717.1:0-26692 GCA_004027715.1 Plecturocebus donacophilus | reverse complement strand
AAAAAAAAAAAAAAAAAAAAAAAAAAAAAAAAAAAAAAAAAAAAAAAAAAAAAAAAAAAAAAAAAAAAAAAAAAAAAAAAAAAAAAAAAAAAAAAAAAAAAAAAAAAAAAAAAAAAAAAAAAAAAAGCAAAATAAACTAGACATCATCAAAACTAAAAACCTTTTGTTTCAAAAAATACCTTAAATAAAGTAAGAAGACAAACTACAGGAAGAGGGGAAATTCTTGCAAATTATATATCTGATAACTTGTGTCCAGACTATATAAAAAACTATTAAAATTCAAAAACAGGTGGGTGCAGTGGTTGATGCCTGTAATCTCAGCACTTTAGAGGCTAAGGCAGGAGGATCACTTGAGCCCAGAAGTTCCAGACCAGCCAAGGTAACAGAGCAAGACCCTATCTCTACAAAAAAAAAAAAAAAAAAGGAAATAGATAAATAAAGTCAGCTGGGTCCAGTGGTACATGCCTATAGTCCCAACTACTCAGGAGACTGAGATGAGAGGATCGTTTGAGCCTGGGAGATCAAGGCTGCAGAAAGCCATGGTCACACCACTGCATGCAAGCCTGGGTGACAGAGTGAGACCTTGTCTCAAAAAAAAATAAATAAATAAAATAGACAACGCATGTTAAAAATGGGCAAAGAATCTTGAATAGGGATTTCTCCAAAGAACACAGACAAATAGCCAAAAAGAACATGAAAAGACTCTCAGTATTGTTAGTCTTCAAGGAAATGAAAATTAAAACCAAAATCAAATGCCACTTGACACCCACTAAAACGGCCATCCAAAAGGATGGACAGCCAGGTGCAATGGCACACCTGTAATCCCAGCACTTTGGGAGGCCAAGGTAGGTGCATCACCCGAGGTCAGGAGTTTTAGACCAGCGTGGCCAACATGGTGAAACCCAGTATCTACTAAAAATACAAAAAAGCAGCCAGGCATGGTGGCACATGCCTGTAATCCCAGCTACTCAGGAGCCTGAGGCAGGAGAATCACTTGAACCCAGAAGGCAGAGGTTGCAGTGAGCAGAGATCACGCCACTGCACTCCAGCCTGGGCAACAACAGGAGACTCCGTCGCAAATAAATAAATAAATAAAAGATGGCCAATAACAAGTATAGGGAAGGATGTAGAGAAACTCGAACCCTCATAAACTGTTAGTAAGAATGTGAAAATTGCACAGCCATTGTGAAAAATGGTCTAGCCATTCTTCAATAGTTTATACAGTTACCACATAATCCAGCAACCACTGCTAAGTATACACCCAAGCAAAATGAAAACATAATGCACACAAAAAGTATATATACAAATGTTTATAGCAGGATTATTCATAATAGCCAAAATACAAAACAAACTCATAATGGTTATAAACTGATTAGTGGTTGAATAAAAGCTGGTATATTCATACAATGGAATATTATTCAGAAACAAAAAAGAATGAAGCATATATACACAGCAATATGGATGAACCTTGAATCTATTTTGCTAAGTGAAAGAAGCCATTCACAAAAGACAAACTATTATCTAATGTCATTCACAAAAGATCACATACTATAGGATTCTATTTCAATATAACTGCATATTACAGGAAATGTCCAGAAAAGGCAAATCTATAGAGATAGAAGTAGATTAGTAGTTGCCCAGGCTTGGCAAAAATGGAGATTGGCTAAGGAGTTGCAGGGTTTGAGGGATGCTAGTGAAAAAAATTTAAAATTGATTGTATTGATGGTGTACAACTCTGTGAATACACTGAAAGCCAATGAATAGTACACTTTATATGGGTAAATATAGATACGTGAAATAAATCACTCAAGCTGTTAAAACATCTTAAAAATAACAAATTATTTATACCATCAATGGATAAAGAAAGGAAAACTATGCTAGCACTAATCAAAAGGAAGCTGGAGTAGCTATGTTAATTTCAAACAAAGATGACATCAGAACAAGGAAAATTATCAGGGACAAAGAGCAGCATTAATGATAGCATCAATTCTCCAAGGGGACAGAACAATCCTGGTGTATATGCTCCTAACAGTGTCAAAATGCATAAGGCCAAAACTGATTGGATTTGCAAAGAGAAATAGACAAATCCATTATTATATTTGGAGACTTCAACACTACTCCTTCAGTAATTCATAGGTTAAGCAGGCAGAAAATCAGCAAGAGTTGCTCTAGACAGCACCATCAATCAACTTGATGTAATTGACATTTATAGTATACTCATTTCAATAACAGCAGAATACACACTTTTCTCAAGGTCTCGTGGAATGTTCACCAAGCTAGAACACATTCTGGCCATAACACACATTCATAAATTTGAAAGAATAGAAATTATATAGTTTAGGCTAGCTGTAACAAAGTACCACCAAGTGAGTGGATTAAAACAACAGAAATGTGTTTTCTCGTGGGTCTGGAGGCTAGAAGTCCAAAACCACAGTATCAGAAGGACAATGTTTTGCTTGAAACATGCAGGGGAGAATCTTCTTTGCCTCTTTCTAGCTTCTGATGGTGGCTGTCACTCCTTGGCCTTCCTTGACTTGCAGCTACATCACCACAACCTCTCTCTGCCTGTATAATCATGTAGCATTTTCTCTGTGTGTTTTTGTGTTTGCATGGCATTCCTGCTTTTCATAAAGACTCCAGTAATATTGGATTTTGGCCACCTTAATGACTGCATCGTAACTTGATTACACCTGTAAAGATCATATTCACAGGTACTGGGGGTTTAGACTTCAATATATGGTAGGGAGGGGGAGGTGGCACACTTCAACCTATAACAGAAATTATGCAAACTGTGGTCCCAGACCACAATAAAACTAAACTAAAAATCAGTAACAAAACAGCTGGAAAACCACAAAATATCTGCAAATTAAACCCACACTTCTAAATAATACACAGATCAGGTAAATGTCTGGAAGAATTAAAAAACATTTTGAATTAAATAAAAATTGAAATATAACTTATCAAAACCCATGCAATGCTCTGAAAGCAGTGCTTGGAGTGCTTAGCATTCAGTTTCATATATTGGAAAAGAAGAAAAATCTAAACTCGATCTGAATGTCTACCTTCAGCAGCTAAAGGAAAAATATTAAGCTTAAAGAAAGCAAAAGAAAAGTAATACTAAACATTAGATCATAAATCAATGCAATTGAAACTAGGAAACAATAGAGAAAATTACAGAAACCAGAATCTAGTTAAAATCAATAAACTTATAGCTGTGCTAACCAAGAAAAAAAGAAGATCCAAATCACCTGTTCTGTGTTACTTTCTGTGATGGTCAGTCAGGTGTGTCCATGAGAGGACAACAACGTTTATTATACTCACAGTTCCCAGAAATAGGAGCCATGCCATGCCATACAGGGTTACATGGGGAAGCCTTGGGGTAGTTAGTCAGGAGGCAGAAAGTAGGAGCAAGAGAAAAGCCTTGACTAGAGCCTCTATTGGAGTTTCCACAGGAAAAGCAAGCAAGGTAGGGTAGAGTAAACAGATTAGGCTTGGCTAGTATGAGTAATTTCAGAGGGCCTTGGAGTATACAGGTTGTCCCTAGTTAATCTGGTAGGTGTCTCTGCAATGGTTAAGACAGACGAAGGCCTGTTGTATATGGGCCAGACAGAGGAGGTATGGCTTGATATTTAGTTTTTTATATACCAAAACCCTGCTCCCTGGATAAGTCCTTTTGCTTAGCTACAAATTGGCTTGCCTCAGGAGGGTGTGGTTTCTCCCAAGTCAGAAAGGATTTTTTTTAAAGATGTCAAAACATTATAATATACAGAAAATTAAAAAATAGAAGCAATATAGTACCAATATTAGAAATGGGATATAAGTCATCATTAATTGTTCCATAAAAATTAAAAGGACAATAAAGGAATACTGTGAACTCTATGCCCAATAATGTAATAAAGTAGATGAAATGAAGCAATTACTTGAAAGATACAAACTACCAAAACTCATGCAAAGAGAAATAGATAATCTGAGTAGGCAAGGACATTGAGTCAATAACCTTCCAAGAAAGAAAACACCAGTCCCAGATGGTTTCTCTGGTAAATTTTAACATATATTTAAGGAAGAAATACCAATTCTACATAATCATTTTTTCTGGAAAATAGAAGCAGAAGGAACACTTCCCAATTCATTCTATGAATCTAGCATTACCCTAATATTAAGAGCAGCTAAAGACACTGTAGGAAAACTACAGACTGGAATCCATTACAAATACAGATTTTTAAATCCTTAACAAAATTTTAGCCAATCTTATCCAACAATGTCTAAACAGAATTATGCAAGACAAGGAAGTGGGATTTATTCTCAGTATGATGGTTCAATATTCTAATATCAATCAATGAACACAGCACATTAAGAGGTTAAAGAAGAAAAATTATAGGATCCATATAAATTCATGCAGCAAAAGCATTTGATAAAATCCAACACCCTTGAAGGTACCAACTCTCAGAAAACTAGGACTAGTGGGAATTATCCTCAACTTGATAAAGAACATCCACAAAAAATCTACAGCTTAATGGTGAGAAACTGGATGTTTTCTCCCTAAGATTGGGAACAACACAAATGTGTCCTTTATCATCATTATTATTTAACATTACATCTGAAGTTCTAGCTAGTGAAATAAGACCACAAAAGGAAACAGAGTATACAGATAAGGAAGAAAGAAATAAGAAATCTTTGTGTATAGATGACATGAATATCTATAAAGAAAATTTAAAAACAGAAAATCCAAAAGAAGAAATAAAACTCTCCTGTAACTAATACAATGATAAAACACAAAATTTGTGTATATGTAGAATGGACAATACAATACTATTCAGGCTTAACAACAACAACAAAAAAACAGGAATGAAATTCTGAGACATGCTACTACATGAATGAACCTTGAAAACATTTTGCTAAGTGAAATAAGCCAGAAACAAAAGGACAAATATTGTATAATTCCACTTGTATAATGTGCCTACAAATGGTTAATTTATAGAGACAGAAAACAGAGTTTACCAGGGACTAGGGAGAGAGGGAAATGGGAGTTATTTTCTCATGAGTATAGAATTTCTGTTTGAGATGATGAAAAAGTTCTGAAAATGCATAATGATAATAAAATCATTGCACAACCTTGTGAATATATTACACTTAAGGCTACAAAATTGTGTATTAAAACATGGTTGACATGGTAAATTGTATGTATATTTTACAATAAAAATTTCCAGTAGAGGGATATCCTACAAAATATCCAATCAGCATTCCTCAAAATTGGCAAGGCAAGCCAAAACAAGGCTGTGAAACTGTCACAGCCAAGAGGGACTTAAAGAGACATGACAACTTTGTAAAGTGATTATATTAGTCTGTTCTCACATTGGTATAAAGAAATACCCAAGACTGGGTAACTTATAATGGTAAGAGGTTTAATTGACACAAAGTTCTGTATGGCTGGGGATTTCCCAGGAAACTTAACAATTATTGCAGAAGGGGAAGCAGGCATGTCTTACATGGCAGCAGGAGAGAGAGTGAGCATGTGAAAGAGGAAATGTCAGACACTTATAGAACTATCAGATCTCATGAGAGCTCACTCACTATCATGAGAACAGCATGGAGGACACCACTCCTATGATCTAATTGCCTCCCACCAGGTCTCTCCCCCAACACATAGGGATTATGGGGATTATAATTCAAGATGAGGTTTGGGTGGGAACACAAAGGCTAACCACATCAGTGTTATACTGGACTAAACCCTAGAATAGGAAAAGACATTAGGTAAAAAACAAGGGAATCTGAATAAATTATGGAGTTCAGTTAATAATAATGCATTAGTAATGGCCTACTAATTGTAACAATTTAACCATATCAATGTAAGATCTTAATAATAGGGAAAACTACATGCAGGTTATATGGGAACTCTCTCTACAATATTCTCAGTTTCCATGCAAATGTAAAACTTCTAAAAAATTAAATATATTCTTTAAAGTAAGTTAAAAGGAATTTTCCTCCTTCAACAAAATTCTGAGCTAGATGCTCTGCAACTCCCTTCTGCTGTACAACAACCAGATTCTGAAAAATGAAACAAAACAAAACAAAACTTATCTATGCATTACTGAACTTGAAGGAAGTAGGAGAAATTTCCATGTGTCCTGCTGACATCTCACCCTCCAGATCTCTGCCCCACAAATATATGAAACCTTGTGATAGTAAGCAATTAAGAATGAAAAGAGGCCGGGCACGGTGGCTCACACCTGTAATCCTAGAACTTTGGGAGGCTGAGGCAGGCAGATCACAAGGTCAGAAGTCAAGAACAGCCTAGCCAATATAGTAAAACCCCATTTCAACTAAAAATACAAAAATTATCCAGGCGTGGTTGTGGGTGCCTGTCATCCCAGCTGCTTGGGAGGCTGAGGCAGGAGAATCACTTGAACCCAGGAGTTGGAGGTAGCAGTGAGCTGAGACTGTGCCACTGCACTCCAGCCTGGGCAACAGAGTGAGACTCTGTCTCAAAAAAAAAAAGAAAAAAGAATAAAAAGGTTAAGATGAGAAAATGCCCAGGGAATTGCATTCAGAAAACAAGGCTTATATCAACAGCAATATTGAACAGCTGAATTTGAGACCTCTGTGCTAAACTAAAAACTGAAAGAGGCTAAAAATGGACTGGTAGCACCCCAACAGTCCTATCAGATCCAAACACAGATCTTCTTCAAGAAAAATTTCCTAGTTAAGCCCACCAGATTCCTAGGTTAAGATTAAGAAAATGTGAGTTCATCATCAAAAATCACCAGACATAAAGGAAGCAACTCATCATGAGTGTAAAATTAGAAAATATAACAAATACTTAGACCTTTAAGAAATTCATATATTAAAATTTTATCAGCTGAGAAATATACAAAATCTATTTAAAAAGAAATAGACATAAGGGACAGAATCACAACAATGAGCCGTCAACAAGAGACCATCAGGAATGACCAGGCAAATGTGACAAATAATCAAATGAAGCTTTTAGATATTAAACACATGTTTGTTGAAATGAAAATACTCAGTGAATAGGTCAAATGGCAGATTAGAAATACACAATTAGTGAACTATAACATATCTGAGAAAATTATTCAGAATGAACAGAGAATGGTTAAACAGTACAGATGTTAGACTGAAAAGATCTGACATATCAAAAATCAGATTTCAAGGATAGATTTGAAAAATTGAGAAGCAATAGTTAAAAAGTTAATTCCTTAGAATTTTCCAGAATTTAGGAAAGATACAAATGTGTAAGTTCAAGAAGCACAGTGCATCAAAACAGGATAAATTTTTAAATATATTCCTAGAGCTGTCATATATGGCAAAACACCAAAGAAAAAACAGATCTTTAAAGCAGGCAAGAGGAAAAAAAAGACACATAACCTACAAAGAAGCAATTAAAGTAGGTGTTCTAATAGCTACAATGAGAGACAATAAGACAGTAAATAATTAGCAGAATTTGATGATAATAAACCCCATTATAATGAAAATTTGGATCCAGCATGCTTGGTTCTTAATAACCAATTACTCACTAATGATTGGCAGCTTTCTGTCTAGTTCTATTCTTAAACCGGGTGGGATAAACTTCTATCTTCTGAATGGATAGGGTAGGGGACATAGTAAGGTTTGCAAGGGAAAGTGAACACTCTATCTCAGGAAACAGGGAGCCAGAGGATGACTCTTTTATTTTCAGTATTATTCTTGCCCAATCTCTTTTGATTAGACCTACTACATGGGACCCAGCTAAATATGAGATCACTACAATTGCTGCCACTGTTCTGGAAGTCCTAGCCAGTGAGACAGGATCCAGAACTGGCACCCTTTGACAACTATTTTGGAGCAGAAAGCCACCACCACAACCATGTGATGCCAAATCACAACCAGGATGAGCAAATATTTTAATTATAGAGCCAGATCACTGGAACTTCTAGTCAATAAGCTAGACAGACTCAGGTAACTCATTTCTTTAATTATCGCAATAAACCCACTCTTCTTTTTAACAAATTAAAAATATTCATCCTCAGTAATCTTATTATGAGGGGATTTTATTGTATCTTAAAAGTGATCAAATAAAATAATTTCAGACTAGAACTGTGCACTCAATCACCAACACTGTATTGCAATATGAGGGTGAAATAAAGATACCTTAAATAAATAAAACTTAAGAAATTTGGCACACACATAGGCCTACCAAAGGACTTCTAAAGGATATGCTTCAGGAAGAAAAAAAAGTACTAGTGAATTATTTTGAAACACTGGTGAGCATACAAGATGATAAACATGCATTTAGGTCTAAATAAATAATTTCTCTGTGGGTTCACAGCCAAATTCTACCAGACATACAAAGAGGAGCTGGTACCATTCCTTCTGAAACTATTCCAAACAACCCAAAAAGAGGGAATACTTCCCAAATCATTTTATGAGACCAACATCATCCTGATACCAAAACCTGGCAGAGACTCAAGAAGAAAAGAAAACTTCAGGCCAATATCCATGATAAACATAGATGCAAAAATCTTCAATAAAATACTGGCAAACCAATTGCAACAGCACATCAAAAAACTTATCCACCATGATCAAGTAGGCTTCATCCCGGAGATGAAAGGCTGGTTCAACACATGCAAGTCTATAAACATAATTCACCATATAAACAGAACCAAAGTTAAAAACCACATGATTAACTCAATAGATGTAGAGAAGGCTGTTGACAAAATTCAACAGTGCTTTATGCTAAAAACCCTCAATAAACTAGGTATTGATGGAACATATCTCAAAATAATAAAAGCTTTTTATGACAAACTAACAGCCAATATCATACTGAATGGGCAAAAACTGGAAGCATTCCATTTGAAATCTGGCACTAGACAGAGATGCTCTCTCTCACCACTCCTATTAAGGTAATGGAAGTGCTAGCTAGAGCAATCAGGCAGGAAAAAGAAAAAAAGGGTATTCAATTAGAAAAGGAGGAATTCAAATTGTCTCTATTTGCAGATGACATGATCTCAGCCCAAAATCCCCTGAAACTGATAAGCAACTTCAGCAAAGTCTGAGAATATAAGACTCCATCATCTCAGCCCAAAATCTTCTGAAACTGATAAGCAACTTCAGCAAAGTCTGAGGATACAAAATCAATGTGCACAAATCACAAGCATTCCTATACACCAATAACAGACTTAAAGAGAGCAAATCAAGAATGAACTGCCATTCACAATTGCTACAAAGAGAATAAAATACCTAGGAATACAACTAACAAGGAATGTAAGGACCTCTTCTAGAACTACAAACCACTGCTCAAGGAAATAAGAGAGGACACAAACAGATGGAGAAATATTCCATGCTCATGGTTAGGAAGAATCAATGTCGTGAAAATGGCCATACTGCCCAAAGTAATTTACAGATTCAACACTATCCCCATCAAGTTACCAATGACCTTCTTCACAGAACTGGAAAAAAACACCTTAAACTTCATATGCAACCAAAAGAGAGCTCACATAGCCAAGTCAATTCTAAGCAAAAAGAACAAAGCTGGAGTCATCACACTACCTGACTTCAAACTATACTACAAGGCTACAGTAATCAAAACAGCATGGTACTGGTACCAAAACAGATATAGACCAATGGAACAGAACAGAGGCCTCAGAGGCAACACCACACATCTACAACCATCTGATCTTTGACAAACCTGACAAAAACGAGCAATGGGGAAAGGATTCCCTGTTTAATAAATGGTGTTGGGAAAACTGGCTAGCCATGTGCAGGAAGCAGAAACTGGACCTCTTCCTGACACCTTATACTAAAATTAACTCCAGATGGATTAAAGACTTAAACATAAGACCTAACACCATAAAAACACTAGAAGAAAATCTAGGCAAAACCATTCAGGACATAGGCATAGGCAAGGATATCATGACCAAAACACCAAAAGCATTGGCAACAAAAGTCAAAATAGACAAATGGGACCTAATTAAACTCCACAGCTTCTGCAGAGCAAAAGAAACAGTCATTACAATGAATCAGCAACCAACAGAATGGGAAAAAATTTTTTGCAATCTACCCATCTGACAAAGGGCTGATATCCAGAATCTACAAACAACTAAAACAGATTTACAAGAAAAAAACAAACAAGCCCATTCAAAAGTGGGTGAAGGATATGAACAGACACTTTACAAAAGAAGACATATATGAGGCCAACAAACATATGAAAAAGTCCTCATCATGACTGATTATTAGAGAAATGCAAATCAAAACTACATCGAGATACCACCTCACGCCAGTTAGAATGGCGATCATTAAAAAATCTGGAGACAGACACTGGAGAGGATGTGGAGAAATAGCAACAGTTTTACACTGTTGGTGGGAGTGTAAATTAGTTCAACCATTGTGAAAGACAGTGTGGCAATTCCTCAAGGACCTAGAAATAGAAATTCCATTTTACCCAGCAAACCCATTACTGGATATATATCCAAAGGATTATAAATCATTCTACTATGAGGAGACATGCACACGAATGTTCATTGCAGCACTGTTTACAATAGCAAAGACTTGGAACGAACCCAAATGCCCATTGATAATAGACTGGACAGGGAAAATGTGGCACATATACACCATGGAATACTATGCAGCCATAAAAAATGACCAGTTCGTGTCCTTTGCAGGGATATGGATGAACCTGGAAATCATCACTCTCAGCAAACTGACACTAGAACAGAAAATCAAACACTGCATGTTCTCACTCACAGGCAGGTGTTGAACAATGAGAACACATGGACACAAGGAGGGGAGCATCACACACTGGGGTGTGTTGGGGGGAAATAGGGCAGGGACAGCGTAGGTTGGGGAGTTGGGGAGAGACAGCATGGTGAGAAATGCCAGATGTAGGTGATGGGGAGGAAGGCAGCAAATCACACTGCCATGTGAGTACCTATGCAACAATCTTGCATGTTCTTCACATGTACCCCAAAACCTAAAATGCAAAGGCAATTTAAAAAAAAGGAAAAAAAATTTCTCTAAAAGTCCTACTAATAATAATGTCTAGTTTGTGGAGTTTATCAAAAAGGAAGACTAAAACATTGGATTCTCATCCACCTTAGAACAAAAGGGAACTTCTTCAACCTAATAAAGGGCATCTCAAAAAACTCTACATCAAACATTATATTTAATAATAAAAAAATCAAATGCTTTCCTGTCAATGTCAGAAACAAGACAGGTATTTCCACTGTCACCAGAATTTATAATTATACTGAAGAACTGAAGATTCCACCTTGTATAATGAGGTCAATCATTCAATAAATAATCTTGGAAATGAAGAAATAAAATGTTCTCTTCATAGATGACATGATTTGTACTTGGAAAATACCAAAGACTCTTCAAAAAATTAATGAAACTAGTTGGTGAGTTTAGCAAAGTTTTAGGATGCAAGGTCAATATACAAAAATTAATTATAGTTCTATATATTATACTATAAAATTCTGTTCTATAAAATTAATTATAGCTTTATATACTATAAAATTTGATTTCCAATTGTTCATAATTAGTATGTTCATAATTAGTATGAACAATTGGAAATCAAATTTTAACATGAAGCACTATTTAAAATAGCACAAAAATATGAAATGCTTAAGTATAAATCTATCAAAACATGTACAAAATCTGTATGCTGAAAACTGCAAAACATTATCAGAAAATATCACAGACAACTAAATAAACAGAAATATATACTGTGTTCATGGATTGGTGGACTCAAAATTGTTAAGATGTCAGTTTTCTCCAATCAATATCTGAGCAAAAGTTTTGTAGAAATTTATCAGCTGATTCCAAAATTAGATGGAAAGACAATAGATTAAGACTAGCCAAAAGAATTTTGAGAAAGAATAATAATAGCAATGTTGAAGAACTCACAATACCCAATTTCAATACTACAGTAATTAAGACGGTGTACTGCTATACAAAAAAATGCAGACACATAAATCAGAGACAGTCCAGATGTAGACCCAAACGTTTTAATATAATGAAATGGAGAAAGGATAGTTTTTTAAACAAATACTGCTGGGATAATTGTAAATCCGTATTTTTAAAAAGCTAATCTTGATCTATATATCACACCATATAAAAAGTAATTTGACACTGTCTCATAAAGTTAGACATATACTTAAAATACAACACAGCAATCTAGGTAATTACCCAAACAAATGGAAGATTGTGTCAAATGCAAAAGACTATATACTGTATTATTTCACTAATACTAAATTCTGGAAAAGGTAAAACCATAGTGACTGAAACTAGAAAGATGGTTGCCTAGAACTGGGAATTGGAGGAAGGCACTCACTGCAAAGGGCCATTAGGAACTTCTGGCAATGATCTATATCTTGATCATGGTCACAGATACATGACTGTTTGTAAATTCCAAAGCTTACTAAATGTTACACTTAAAATAGGTAAATTTTATTGCATTTAAATTATTCCTCAATCAAACTAGGAAAAAGTCAATTGGCTAAATTATTCCTCAACCTCCCTTGAATTCAGTTTGACTTACTTGAGTCACTTTTTGACTAAGAGTCATCCATGTCCACCCTTCTTCATACAGTACTGCTTTCTGTGTCATCAACTGTTGTTCAGCCTTTATTAAGAGTGCACCACTATTTTCTCCAGAATTTTCTTCCATGCCTCTAGCACCCATTCTACAAGTTTTGATGTAAATGTTCAAGCAATGATGATCATATTACTTTTGCTGCTTACCTGACTATAAGATGCCGTCTGACTTCAGATATATTAAAATGTGAAAAAAAATGTACATCTTAGAATGGAAATGTGATAGAAGGAAACAAGGTTTAAATACTGGTAAAATGAACTTTTTAATTATTATGTAATAATCTCTTTATCTTCAGTAATCCTTTTTGGTTGTCAATATTACCTGATATAAATATAACTAACATGGCATTCTTTTGATTTTGCTGGTATATCTTTTCCCCACCTTTCTACTTTGAGAGATCAAACTTGCCTTTACAATTAAAGGGCTCTAGAGAGCTAGTGCTGGAGTTCAGCAGTGTCTATGACGTCTGGTGGAGGCAGATATTTGACAGAGCAATAACAGTACCTTTAAGATAAGACTTGTTTATAAGTAAACAAGATACACCTCCAGGGATCCCCAGACATACTTGAGGAACACTGCAGAAGTGGCTAATGTCCTCTGCAAGCACGTGGAGCAGAAGCCACTGACATCTGAGTATTAATGTAATAATGATTCCTGTCTCTGTGTTCAATTGACTTTATTCGGAATACATATACAACATATAAAAATGTACTTAAAAGCCAGGAAACATTCTACTAACATGTTAGCCTGGATTATCACAAATAATCAAAATTATTTACTAAAAGTAAAATGAGGGAAATATAAGATAATCTATCTAAAATATAATGGAAAGATTGGGCAACAGGCAGATTGGAAAAAAAGGCTTCTAAATTTGGCAAGAAAGAAGTCACTGATGGGCTCAGGAAAGATATTTATAGTAAAATACAAGAACTAGGAGCCATATTAAAGGGAAATGAGTGAAAATCAATTACTCTCAACAATATTTTTGAGGAACTTGAGGCCAAAGGGTAGTTGCATATTTCTTTTGAATCAGTCCATATCCAAAAATCTAAGGCTTAGACCTGCCCAACTAAAGTGCCTCACGCTGATTTCTTTCTGTATATCACTTTAAATTTTTACCTTGTCACCTCTTTTTATCAGATTGTTTTCACAATCTGATAAAAGGTCCTGTCACACAACATGGCCCAGATACTCACTTTGACACCCACTGACCATGTGGCCTTAACTGATCTGACCATCCATTTTCTCTGTCCTGGCTCCTGCTACCTCTTCAGCAACCTCAACAACCCACTCTGAGATCTTCCAGGAACATCATTCAGGCATTCACTCACTCATTCATTTTTTCAATCAGTGAGTAGAATTGAGCACCTGCTGTGAACTTGAGGTTGGAAAAACAGCAGTGAACACTGTATAAAGTTATCTCTGTTTCTCCCAGCAGCCTTGCTCAAGGAGTTCCTTGTGTCTGGAATGCATTTTTCTATCTAACTCCCACCAACCCTCGGGTACCATCTCTCCCAGAAAGGACACCTCCCCAACACTATCCCCTACATGTGGCCAATAACTGAAAGCAGAGCTGTAGAAGTTTAACCACAGACCTGTAAGCAACAAATAGCTGCTCGTATAAGCTGCTGAGAGTTGGGGGGCTATTTGTTACACAGCATCATTGCAGCAAAAGCTGACCAACACAAACAGGCAAGTTCCAGCTTCAAGCTTCAGGACTGGGAAATTATGAATCAACATGTAGTGTTTTCAGCCAGGGTGGGCCAACGCTAAGGGGACGTTCTCAGAAGTGACAACTTCTGAGATTGAGGGAGACCTGGGTGGGAATCCTTGCTTTGTCATGCAGGGAGAGTAGAAAGCCTAGTGATTAAAAAACACATTCTCTGGAATCAAGTTGCTTGGGTGCAAATCCCAGTGCTGCCACTTACAAGCCATGCAACCTGGGACTAGTTCCTTACCTTTTGGGCCTCAGTTTCCTCACCTGTGAAATGGAAATGATTCTAGTACCAGCCTCACAGGGGCATTAAGTTGATTCAGTGAGTTAATATATGTGATGTGCTATGAGTTGCTACTTTTCAGTCATTGTAGGTGAGCTTGGTTTCACAACTTTACTTCCAGAACCTTGTCATGTATCCAGTGCACTTTGTGTTCTTTGGATTATTAGAAACTCTAGCTGGCAGGTTGTAGCTTTCTAGGCACCAAAATCTTCTTGTGCTGTCTCCATAGCAACTGCAAGCATAGACTCTGGAGTTGGAGACACTCAAGTTCTAATCTGGTGATCTTGGGCAACTGATTTAACTCTCTTTGCTCATCTGTAAAATGACAGCAGTAACTTCACATGCCTCTGAGGGTATGGTGAGAATCAAATGAAACAGTGTATTTTTTGCAGAAGCACTTAGCACAGCCCCTGGCTTGTAGATGGTGTTATTGTCTCTTCTTGGAGAGAGGTGACCTATTGAAGAGCTATCTGCTTCTGGGCATAAGCCTGCAGGGAGGGTGTGACCAGAGCAATCCACTCTTGCCAGTAGGACCCTTTGAGCCTTTTTCCCCCAAGGGTGGCAAGAGCCAGGCATGGAGATTCAGCAAAGCCCACACAGTACCACCTTCTCCTGTATCTCCTAGCTGTCTGACTTGATCCAGAAGTCTCATGAGGGCTCCCTTCTTGTGCAGAAGCTCTCGGTTGGAACCCATCTCTACAATGGCCACATCTGCCAGCACCATGATCCAATCAGCCTGGGGCAGGATGTGGAGTGTGCGGGTCATGAAAATCTCTGTCTGGGCAGGGAAGGGTTAGAAGTTAGCACACATGTGGCCATATTCCATGGCTCATGCCTGTAATCCCAGCACTTTGGGAGGCCAAGGCAGGTGAATCACTTGTGGCCAGGAGTTCAAGACCAGCCAGGTCACCATGGCTAAGCCCTGTCTCTACTAAAAATACTAAAATGAGCTTGGTATGGTGTCACACATCTGTAGTCACAGCTACTTGGGAAGCTGAGGCATGAGAATCACTTGAAACTGGGAGGCAGAGGTTGCAGTGAGCTGAAATTGCACGATTGCATTCCATCCTAGGTGATGGAGCAAGACTCCCTCAAAAAGAAGAAAGGAAGGAAGGGAGGGAGGGAGGAGAGAGGGAGAGAGAGAAAGAGGGAGGGAAAAGAAGGAAAAGAGGAATGAAGGGAAGGGAAAAGAAAGTAAGAGAAGAAAAATTATACACATGGGCTTGGCCAGCCTCCTGGAGCAGGGGGTAGGGGTGGGAGTTTTGTCCCTGGACTCAGAGTGGGGAGAGTTCCCCTTCTTGTGCTCCTGCCATCTTTCTTGAAAATATCATTTTTAAACAGAGAAACAGAGGGGACTCCTTCAGCCTATCTCAAGAAGACAAGGAGTCTATTTGACCCAGGCCAATCATCCAAGGCAGAGCTGTTAAACCACAGACACATAAGCAAGGAACAGCTGCTGTTGTAAGCTGATGGCATCTAAGGGGTTGTTTTTTATGTAGCATCATCACAGCAAAAGCTGACCAATACAAAGAGGAAACTTGAACTCAAGTAGAAGGGGGTGGTGAGAGAAACTTGGGTTAGGACTGGATGCTAAGGGCATCCACTGCCTTTGCCCTGTGCCCTCTGACACATGTTCCCAAACTTACTGTTTCCTGGAGTGGCCCGATGACCTGGTTGAAGATGTGCTGGCTGATGTGAGTGTCCAAAGCCACCAGGTGGTCATCCAGCAGGTACACAGCTGCCTTTCTGTACACAGCCCAGGCAAGGCTCAGCTGCTGCTTCTGGCCCCTGAGAGATTCATGCCCTGTGGGAACAAAAGGAACAGTGTTCCTGAGTCTGCATCTACAAGGTGAAACTGGGGGGCCCAGGCAGGAGCAGGTTGGGTCACATCTGCCCATCAGGGTGAGGTGTAGCTCCCCATATTTGTCTCCTGGGCACATGCTCAGCTTCAAAGGCACTCACTCCCAAGCCAGCATCCCCTCCATCCTTACCAGCCTCACTTCTCCCCTTCCCAGCATGCTTCCTGGAGGAGTTACTTGCCCTTCCCAAACTACTCTGTCTCCTACTCACCCTCCATATCCTTTTGAGTCCAACTTCTGTTCCCTTTCTCCACTGAGACCACTTTTAGTGAGGACACCATTCATTTTCCTATTCCATGATCCAGTGGTAACTTTTTAGTCCTACTTATTTTTATTTTAAATTTTAATTGATTTATTTTAGTTTCTATTGATATGTAATAGTTGTACCTATTTGAGGGGCACAGGTGATATTTTGAGACCTGTAGAGCAGTGGTCCCCAATCTCTTTTGCACCAGGGATCAGTTTTATAGAAGACAACTTTTCCATGGACCTGGGGGCAGGGGGGTGCTTTCAGGATGACTTAAGCACATTACATTTATTGTGCACTTTACTTCTATTATTATTATTATTATTAATTGAGATGGAGTGTTGCTCTTGTCACCCAGGCTGGAGTGGGATGGCTTGATCTTGGCTCACTGCAACCTCTGACTGCTGGGTTCAAGCAATTCTCCTGCCTCTGCCTCCCAAGTATCTGGGATTACAGGTGCCTGCCACCGCACCTGGCTGATTTTTTGTATTTTTAGTATAGATGGCATTTCACCATGTTGGCCAGGCTGGTCTCGAACTCCTGACCTCAGGTTATCTGCCTGCCTCACCCTCCCAAAGTGCTGGGATGATAGGCATGAGCCATTGTGCCTGGCCTGATTCTATTATTATTGCATTATAAAATATAATGAAATACTTACACAACTCACCATAATGTAGAATCAGTAAGAGCCTCAGCCAGTTTTGCTGAAACTAGATGGTCCCTCTGGGGGCAATGGGAGACTGTGATAGATCATCAGGCATTAGACTTTCATAAGAAGCATGCAGTTGCAAGGCATGGTGGCTCATGCCTGTAATCCCAGCACTTTGGGAGGCCAAAGCAGGTGAATCACAAGGTCAGGAGTTTGATACCAGCCTGGCCAACATGGTGAAATCCTGTCTCTACTAAAAAATACAAAAATTAGCCATGTGTGGTGGTATCTGTCTGTAATCCCAGCTACTCAGGAGACTGAGGCAGGAGAAAGGCTTGAACCCGAAAGCAGAGGTTGCAGTGAGCAAAGAACATGCCACTGTACTCCAGCCTGGCAACAAAGTGAGACTGTATCTCAAAAAAAAAAAAAAAAAAGAAGAAGAAGAAGCATGCAGCTGAGATCCCTCGCATGTGCTGTTTACAGTAGGGTTTTCGCTCCTATGAGAATCTAACACTGCCACTGATCTAGAAGTGGAGCTTAAGTAGTAATGCGAAAAATAAGGAGTGGCTGTAAACACAGATGAAACCTCACATGCCTGCCTGCTGCTCACCTGCTGTGCTGCCTGTCCAGTTCCCAACAGGCCTCAGACTGGTACTGATTCATGGCCAGGGGGTGTGGGGACCCCTGATGTAGATAGTATGTAATGATCATATCAGGGTAACTGAGATAGTCATCACCTCAAATATTTATCTTTTGTATTGAGTGTATGACAATCTTTGTCTCCTAGCTATCTTGAAATTTACAAATAAATTCTCTTTCACTATGATTTCCCTTGTGTACTATTGATTACTATCACTTACTCCTTCTCTCTAGGCCTTCTTGTCTTTCATGCATTCCTTTTTAAAATTATTTTTATTTATTTTTGAGACAGAGTCTCACTCTTCCATCCATGCTGGAGTGCAGTGGCATTACCTCTACTCACTCCAACCTCCACCTAATGGGTTCAATTGATTCTCCTGCCTCAGCCTCCCATGTAGCTGGGATTACAGGTACACCACCATGCTTGGATAGTGTTTGTATTTTTGGTAGAGATGGAGTTTTGCCATGTTGGCCACACTGGTCTCAAACTCCTGACTTGAAGCAATCTGCCTTCCTCGGCCTCCCCAAGTGCTGGGACTACAGGCATGAGCCACTGCACCCGGCCATTCATTCATTCTTCTTTTTTTCTCAGTAATCTAGACTCAGATGACACATTCATTCATTCTTACATTAATTCATTCACTAATAACTACTTCCTGGTTATCATATCCCCATCACGGTTCTAGTCTTTGGGGAAACAGAAATGAAGGAAACAAAGTTTCTGCTATCTGAATGGATCTGTTATTCTAATGAGGGGGAGAGAGACAGGCAATCCACAAACAAACCAGTAACACAGACAGCATGTCATATGGAAAACTCTAAGAAGAATAATTACTAAAGCAGGTGCAGCCAGGTGCGGTGGCTCACTCCTGTAATCTCAGCACCGTGGGAGGCCAAAGTGAGTGGATCACTTGAGGTTAGGAGCTCGAGATCAGCCTGGCCAACATGGTGAAACTCCATTTTTACTAAAAGTACAAAAATGGTGGCACCTGCCTTTAATCCTAGCTACTCAGGATGCTGAGATGGGAGTATTGCTTGAACTTGAGAGGCGGAGGTTGCAGTGAGCTGAGATTGCACAACTGCACTCCAGCCTGGGGAACACAGGATTCTATCTCAAGAAAAACAAGAAAAGAAAAGGAGAAAGGAAAGGAAAGGAGAAAGGAAAGAAAAGAAATGGAAAGGAAAGGAAAGGAAAAGCAGGTGTGGGTGTAAGGTGCACTAGCATAAGCAGGGTTGCAGTGGTAGTGGTGGATAAGGTAATCTGGGAAGCCTTCTCTGCGAATGTGATAGAAGTGAGGGATGAGTCCTGGGGACTCCTGGGGAGAGATTCCAAACAGTGGGAACAGCAGTTGCAAAGGCCCTGGGGACAGAGTGTGCTTCGGGGGATCAGGGAACATCACAGAGACTCTGAAGGCTGGAGTGAAGCCAGAAGATGATGAAGGGAGATGGATACCAGAGCAAGGTGACAGGGACCTTGCCAGGGATCATCACGACTTGGGCTTTGACTCTGAGGGAAATGTGGAGATGACCTGAGGTCAGGAGTTCAAGATGAGCCTGGCCAACATGGTGAAACACTGTCTCTACTAAAAATATAAAAATTAGGCAAGTGTGGTAGCATGCGACTATAATCCCAGCTACTCAGGAAGCTGAGGTGGGAGAATTTCTTGAATGTGGGAGGGGGAGGTTGCAGTGAGCCAAGATTGCACCACTGCACTCCAGCCTGTGCAACAGAGTGAGACTGCATCTCAAACACACACACACACACACACACACACACACACACACACAAAGTGGAGGGCTGGATTTGGCCTGGGGGGTCACAGTTTGCCAGCTCCTGCCCAATCCATAGCTCCAGATGCATATATCCTGTGTCTTTGACATCTCTGTCTAGACCCTTTGGTGAGGCCCAGAGAGGGGAAGCAATTAGATCAATGTCACCCAGCAAGGCAGGACAGAGTAACACAGGAGTCTAGTCATCTCACTCTCAGCTGTCAGAGAGACACAGCCAATCCCTACCACAACTCCTTGCCTCTCTGTGTCCATTTCTATTTATTGATTAATGATTATTTATTGAGCACCCAGTATGTGCTTGACCCTGAGCTGAGCCCTTCTTCTTCCCCACTTCCCTGATCACTCCCTGCATTTCTCCATCATAGTGCCCATGATGAGTCAGAAACTCAAATGATCCCCAACTGTAATGGCTCCCTGACCCAAAAGAGCCTGAGACTCTCTCCTGCTCCCTAATGACTTTCAGGATGATGGGGACATCCTAGCAGACAGGCAGGGGGTAGCCTCACTTTGATGCTCACGAACCCCTCCACCTTTGACAGCTCCCCAAAGAGGACCGACAGCAGGGAGGACCTGCCTGTCCCCACTGGACCTACTACAGCTAGGAAACAGCCCTGGGGCATGGTGAGGTTTATTCTTTCAATGCAAAAATGGAGACATGACCTTGGTTAGGGCCCAGCGCTCATCTTTGAGGAAGGATGAGCCCCAGATGCAGCTGAGCTTTCCTGCCCTGGCAGTCTAAGAGTACCTGTGGAGATTTTCTTTTCCCAGTCCTTGTCTGGCTATTTGAGCAACCATCCTGTGCACATCTGTGCATGTGTGCATGCATACTCACACACAAAGTGTGCAAACATGCATGTACATTTGCACACCCATGAGCATGCTAGTGTGCACAGCAACACAATGTGGGCACATGTCCACTTACACAAGCACATGCACATACTCAAGCAACCCATGCTCACATGCATACATGTGTGCACACACACCATGCACACACATGCATGCACGTCCATGCATGTGCACACAGAGTTGGCAGTAGCCTGAGGTTTTCACCAGCCTGGCTTCCTGCCTCGGCTCTTGCAATAAATAGGCTCTTTCCTCCCCTCCCTGCCCCTGCTCTTAGTCCCACCCCACTCCTGTCTATGTCCCACAGCCCATCCTCTACCCCATGACCAGAGGGATCTGTTAAAACCCAAGTCAGCAGTGGCTCATTCCTGTAATCCCAGTAACTTTGGGAGGCTGTTCTGGGTGAGTCACCTGAGGTTGGGAGTCCAAGACCAGCCTGACCAATATGGAAGAACTTTGTCTCTACTAAAAATACAAAAATTAGCTGGGTGTGGTGGCAGGTGTCTGTAGTCCCAGCTACTTGGGAGGCTGAGGCAGGAGAATTGCTTGAACCACGAAGGTGGAGGTTGCAGTGAGCCGAGATCACACCACTTCACTCCAGCCTGGCAACAGAGTGAGACTCCACCTCAAAAAACAAACAAACAAAAAACTCAAGTCAGCTCTTAGCACTTCCCAGCTAAACCCATCAGCACTCCCATTTCACTCAGGGTCAAAGCTAAAGTCCTGATGATCATGAATGATGTCCCAGCTCCTTCCACACTGTGCTTCAGCTGCTCTTTCTTGTCCACCACACTGACCTCCTTGCTGTTTCTCGAACACAATAGGTCAATGGTTCTCAACTGGGGATGACTGCATCCCCCAAGAGTCATTTGGCAAGATCTAGAGATGTTTTTGGATGTCACAACTCATATGGGGTGCTGTTGGCATCTAGTAGGTAGAGACTGGGGGTCTGCTAAACATCCCACAATGCACAGGACAGAACCCAACAATGAAGTTTCAGCCCAAAATATCAACCATGCTGAGGTTGGAAAACCCAAGTCCAGGCATAGTTCCTGACCCAGGACCTTTGCATATGCTATTCCCACTGCCTAGAAGGCTCTTCTCCCATACCAGGCATGGTGGCTTGTAGCTGTAATCCCAGCACTTTGGGAGATAAGGCAGGTGGATCACTTGAGGTTGGGAGTTGGAGATCAGCACGGCCAACATAATGAAACCCCATCTCTACTAAAAACACAGAAGTGAGCTGGGTGTAGTGGTGCACGCCAGTAACCCTAGCTACTTGGGAGGCTGAGGCAGGAGAATCGCTTGAATCCTGAAGGTGGAAGTTACAGGAAGCCAAGATCGTGCCATTGCACCCCAGCCTGGGTGACAGAACAAGACTCTGTTTCCAAAAATAAATAAATAAATAAAAATAAACCTCTTCTCCCAGACACCTGCATGGCTCACTGTCTTTCCTTATGATCTTGGCTTGAATGCCCAGCCTTCCCTCACTAGGCATGCCATCGTGCTCTGTCCTCCTGCCCTGGATTCCTGTTTGGGCCTCACCTCTATCAGCGCATCACCCCTAGAGAGCAGGGCCCTTGTCTGTTTCTTTCACTCAGTCCCCAGTACCTAGAACAGAGCATGGCCCATAGCAAGTGCCCCATCAATGAAGTGAGTGAATAACAACCAATACAAATACTGCCCAGGACATATTATCTCCCTTCTTGTGGAGTTTCAGGGCTGGTTGAGATTTTTGGCGACAAAGACCAAGCCATGGAGTTGGGGACTGTAGATGATAATGATCTGGGACTGATATATGTGGCACAGAATTGAGCAAAGCTGATGAGGCTGAACTGTGGAGCTCAGCCAGCCCCACCTTGGCAATGTCTTGGCCAGCCTGGGAGCAGAGGGTTGTCTCCCCCTAATGTGGGACACTCAGATGCCATTGTCCCCATCTGCAGAAGGTGCAGGTCTTTGCTGTATAGGTCTCCACCTGCAGGAGGTACAGGAGCATCCTGGGAACCTTCCCAGCAGAGCCCTGGCCCAACCTAACCCACCCTCCCATCCCAGGCTGGAAACCTGCACCACCCCTCAGGTGGAAGGTAGCAGGAGTCCCATGCAGCTTCTCCCTAAAAACATAAGGCTAGTTTCCATGGGTGTCATTCTGTACCTGTGGAGGCAGGGAAGGCTTTCCTGGAACCAGGCGAAGGTGGCACCATGTATCATGATGCAATCATTCCTGGCAGCTGCAGGGCACAAGAGGCCAGTTACAGGAGACCCCTGACCTGGCCAGCCTCTGCATTGGAGAGGCTGGAGGCAGAAGATGCAGCAGGAAATCTCCCCCACTGAACAAACTGCCCTGCTACTCGCTGGCTTGTATGTGACCCTGCAGGGGTCTTGTTCTTTCCATGTCCCATGGTTAATAATCCAGGGGAAGGAAAACCATGGCCCAGAGACCAAGTCCTGCCTACTGCCAACTCTTATCAATAAAAATTTTACTGGAACACAGTCAAATCCATTCATTTCTATATTTCATGTTTTGAGCAGTTGTGACAGAAACTGTCTGGCCCACTAGCCTAAAATATGCACAATCTGGTCATTTATGAAAAAGTTAATGAACTTCTGACATAAATTATCATTAAATCCCAGTCTTCCTGGAGAGTGAAGGGGGTGCTATTAATTTCACTGTGGCCAGGTGCAGTGTCTCACGCCTGTAATCCCAGCACTTTGGGAAGCCAAGGTGGGTGGATCACTTCAGGTCAGGAGTTTCAGACCAGCCTGGCCAACATGGAAAAACCCCATCTCTACCAAAAAGTATGAACAGTAGCCAGGTGTGGTGGCAGGTGCCTGTAACCACAGGTACTCGAGAGGCTAAGGCAGGAGAATTGCTTGAACCTGGGAGGTTGCAGTGAGCCGAGATTGTGCCACTTACTGCACTCTAGCCTGGAAGACAGAGCGAGACTGTCTCAAATAATAGGAAATACTTATTAGAATATATATTATATATTTACTTTTAATTATGAAACTATAATTATTATAACCATTATAATCAATAATAAACATTTCATTGTGACAAGTGTAATTAGATTAGTGGTTCTTGATCCTAACACATAGTTAGAATCTCCTGAAAGATTTTCCAAAAATCAAAGCTCTCATGGCTCAGCCCAGATCCATTAAATCCATTCTCACAATCAGCTGCTGTGATGATTGATATGCCCATTTTGCAGATGGAAACACGGAGGCTGAGAGAGATGATCTACTTATCAGGATCAACCAGATAGTCAGTGCTGGGGCTCGGATTTGGACCTGGGCAGTCCCATGCCATAGGCTAGGCTTTTTACCACTAGGTGAGTGATTTTCAGGTACACAGTTTGCTCAGGTTCTTCAGTGCAGCAAGGGGGAGGGTGGCTTGGTCCATGGGGTGACAAAATGATGGGGTGGAGGAGCATGCCCAGGTAACTTGAGTTTGGAGAGTCTCATCATGCAATAATGCTTGCAATGATGCTATTTTCTTTTTTCCTTTCTTTCTTTCTTTCTTTTTTTCTGAGATGGAATCTCACTCTATAGCACAGGTTAGAGTGTAGTGGCATGATCTTGGCTTACTGCAACCTCCGCCTCCCAGGTTCAAGTGATTCTCCTGCCTCAGCCTCCTGAGTAGCTGGGATTATAGTGCACGCTATCACACCTGACTAATACTTGTATTTTAGTTTGACCAGACTGGTCTAGAACTCCTGACCTCATGATCCACTCGCTTTGGCCTCCCAAAGTGCTGGGATTACAGGCATGAGTCACTGTACCCGGCTTGCAATGATGCTTTTTTCTAGCTTGACCAAAATGTTGCCATGCTTATCATCTTGGCTTTCTACATGAGAAGGACCTTCTCTGTTAGAGCAGGAGTCCCCAACCCCCAGCTCACAGACTGTACCAGTCTGCAGCCTCTCAGGTACTGGACCATACAGTAGAAGGTAAGAGGAGGACAGGCAAGCATTGTGTCACCTGTGTTTGTAGCCACTCCCCATCACATGCATCACCACTTGAACTCCGCCTCCTGACAGATCAGCATTGGCATTAGATTCTCATAGAAGCATGAACCCTATTGTGAACTGTGCATGCGAGGGATCTGGGCTGCATATTCATTATGAGAACCTAATGTCTGATGATCTGTCACTGTCTCTCATCACCCCAAGATGGGACTGTCCAGTTGCAGGAAGACAATCTGAAATCATTATTTCAGTACATATTACAGTGTAATAATAATAAATGTACAATAAACGTAATGTGTTTGAATCATCCCAAATCCATGCACCCCAGCCCAGGCCATAGAAAAACTGTCTTCTACAAAACCACTCCCTGGTGCCAAAAAGCTTGCAGACCACTGTGTTAGCATGTTCCCAACAGTGTCTTTAGGTATTCAACTCAGCCATCAGCACCTCCAACTTTCACAGAGATGGGAGGGAGGCTGAAATTTGAAATCTTCTAATGGCAAGGTTGGTTTCTTTGGCAACCAGCCCCACTGAGGCTGTCCAGGTGCCCCCAACCATCAGTCATCTCATTAGCATGCAAAGACACATCACTTCATACATTCCAAAAGCTTAGCATTCTGCCTCAGGACACTGGGGCAGAGACCACACATAAACATTTATTATGTTCCAGTAACCCACAGAATGGAAGAAAAAAATCTGCACAGTAGATACTTCATAACTGTCTGTTATCCAGAATGTATAAATAACTTTTACAACTCAACAACAAACACAATCCAATCTAAAAACTAATGAAGCACTTTAGTACTCACTTCACCAGCCAGCCCTTAAGAGATGCTTAACATCATTAGTCATAATTAAAACCAGGAAGAGATATCCCTTAACTCACACTAGAATAGTTATACTAATGTGGCACATATACACCATGGAATACTATGCAGCCATCAAAAACGATGTGTTTGTGTCCTTTGTAGGGACATGGATGAACCTGGAAACCATCATTCTCAGCAAACTGACACAAGAACAGAAAATCAAACACCACATGTTCTCACTCATAGGCGGGTGTTGAACAGTGAGAACACATGGACACAGGGAGGGGAGCACTACACACTGGGGTCTGTTGGGGGGTAAATAGGGGAGGGACAGAGTGGGGTGGGGAGTTGGGGAGAGATAGTATGAGGAGAAATACCAGATATAGGTGTTGGGGAGGAAGGCAGCAAATCAGACTGCCAAGTGTGTACCTATGCAACAATCTTGCTTGTTCTTCACATGTACCCCAAAACCTAAAATGCAATAAGAAAAAAAGTGGTATAAAGTTAGAATGGCACAAAAAAGCACCATTGGAAATTAAAGCACTTTAACATTATCTTGAAAAAAAAAACGAAGTGTTGACAAAGATGTGCGGAAACTTGAACTATTAAACACTGCTTGTGACAATATGAAACAGTGCGGCATATGTGGCAAATAATTTGGAGTTTCTTCAAACCATTACAAATTGATTTACCATATGACTCAGTGATTCATTTTCTAGCTATATACCCCAAAGACCTGAAAACAGGTGTTCAAACAAAAACTTGTATGCTCTTTAAATGTGTCAAGATTATAAAATGCAGGAAAGTCTTGGGAACAGTGTCAGGAAAACTGGATCAGAATGAAAAAACACACTATACTCCCAGGCAGGGCAGAAGGTAAAAGTGAAATGAGTTTGTGAACTGGATTATCATGTAGGAACCATGCTGATTTCCTGATCTAGGGGTTATGTGGTGGTAACCTAGGAGAGTGTCCATACTTTGGGTAAAATATACCAGAGTATTTTGTGGGATGCTGAAAATCTGGTACAGCAATAACTGCTGGGGACGCTAAGAAAAGAAACAGATTATATTTTGCACTCCTACTGGAAGGTTCCTAGAAGTATGACATTATTAAAAAGCAAATTACTTTTTTTTTAAAAGAATGAAAGAGAGAAAGAGGAAGAGATTTTAGAAAAAGAGAGAAAAGGAGAAAGAAAGAAACAGCAAAAGAAAGAAAAAAGAATGAAAGAGAAAGGAAGAGATTTTAGAAAAAGAGAGAAAAGGAGAAAGAAAGAAACAGCAAAAGAAAGAAAAAAGAATGAAAGAGA
>PVKP010031716.1:0-26692 GCA_004027715.1 Plecturocebus donacophilus | reverse complement strand
GGGAAAGCTAAAGCAGATGATGCCATTCTTGTCCATATTGCCTTTTTATGCTTTTGTGTGTGTGTGTGTGTGTGTGTGTGTGTGTGTGTGTGTGAAAAAGTCTTACTTGGTCGCCCAGGCTAGAGTGCAGTGGTGCGATCTCAGCTTACTGCAGCCTCCACCTCCTGAGTTCCAGTAATTTCTCTTGCCTCAACCTCCAGGATAGCTAGGATTACAGGCATGCACCACCACACCCATCTAATTTTTGTATCTTTGGTAGAGATGGGGTTTCACCGTGTTGGCCAAGCTCACACTCCTGGTCTCACAAGTTGGTCTCACACTCCTGATCTCAGGTGATCCGACTGCCTCAGCCTCCCATAGTGCTGGGATTACAGGCATGAGCCACCAAGCCTGGCCCACCTTCTTAATCTTGTTTATGCCATGGACCTCTTTAACAGTCTGCACATACCTGGTAACCTCTTATTTTAAAATGTTTGAAAATGACTGCATAGCAATACAGTTATCAAAATATGTGTACAGTTTCTGTGGTATGGTGGCATCTCTTTACATAGCAAGAGCTGGAAGTTGGTCTCATAGCAACACTAAGTTAACACCATTGGTGACAAAGTCACAGATGTGGTTAATACCACAAACCTTTGTTGCCCACATTCATAATTGAAGGAAATATTACATTTCTGTTTGAACTTAGAAAAATATATAGATGTTAGTTTTCCTTTTTTTTTTTTGAGATGGCGTCTCACTCTGTCACTCAGGCTGGAGGACAGTGGCATGATCTCGGCTCACTGCATCCTCCGCCTCAGGTTAAGCAATTCTCTTGCCTCAGCCTCCCGAGTAGCTGGGACTACACGCACGTGCCCCCACACCCAGCTAATTTCTGTATTTTTAGTAGATATGGGGTTTTGCCATGTTGGCCAGGCTGGTCTCGAACTCCTGACCTCGAGTGATTTGCCCGTTTCGGCCTCCCAAAGTGCTGGGATTACAGGTGTGAGCCACTGTGCCCGGCCAATTTTTCCTTTCTACTTTTGTGGACTCTCAATGCTATCCTCAAACCAAGTTCATAGACAGTAAAGCCCCAGATCCTTACCGTGGCCCACCAGGCATTGGTGATATGGCAGCCCACTCACCACACTCTAGCGAGTTATGCTAACCCCCGTCCTGATTTCTGAATGTGACAAGTTTACTTTCCACCTTGGGATCTTGGAGTTTACTCTTTCCCCTCCACATATGCAATGCCCAGGCTGTGGCCCACTGGCTTCTCACCGTTCTGACCTCAGCTCAAGCACCATGCCATCAGTGCAGACTTCCCTGCATGCCCACCTAACGGGCCCCTCTCCCCATGACACTGGCTCATTATCCTGCTTTATTTTCTTCACAGCAGAAAGCATGACCCGAAACTGTCTTATTTACCAGTTTACCTGATGATTGTCTAGAGTGCCATCTTCAGGAGGGAGTGACCTTCGTCCACCTTAGTCACCATATATGTCCAGTGTCAAGAACCTGCCATGTGCCAGAAACTACATAAACATTTATTGAATGAAGTCATGATAGAATGAATGAATAGACAAATCCAAGAAAGAGGAGCTCAATTAACATTATTCTCTTTCCTTGGCTCCCAACTGGGGGAACAATTTTATAGTAGAATGTTTTGACTAAGGGCACACCCTCTTGGGCCGGCTCAGCCACTTACTAACTGCATAATCTTAGGTCACTTACTTAGCCTCTTTGTACCTCAGTCTCCCCATCTGGAAAATGGTGTTAGTAATATTACATACTCCATATGTCTATTGGGAAGATTAAATTAATGAATATATAAAAAGCACTTAGAACAATGCCTGAAACATAGGAAATGTTCCAGAAGTGTCAGCTTTTATTATTTTGTCACAACTTAAAGGATTCACTTCAATTTTATTTATTTTTTAAACTATTATTTCAAAAAATTCAATGTAGGTATTGAAGAGAGTACAAATAAATCCCATGATTTAAAAAACTAATATGCATTATAGATGTCAGTGTTTATACAGTTGAGTTGTGAAAGAGAAAGAGAACTGAGAGCTTAGGTCCAGGGAGGTCATGGTACGCGGCAAAGCCCAGAGAGGCCTGAGCTTCGCTGTCTCACGTCACTACTACCATCGCCATCACACCTGACTTTCTGAAGACTGACCAACAGTCTATACGTCGAATCAAGAAAATAAATGGAATCATATCTGAGTTTTCAGGAAGATATTCTCATTTCTAACCCAAATGCACCCTTTCTTGATAAAACTCCCAGCCCACAATGCAATCACTAATAGGCCATGGGAGAAGGGGCTCTGAATTTCCGGCAGTGAGTCTACCCTCTTCTGCCAGTCTCCCATCCCTGCCAGCTGCCAAAAAAAGCTGGTGAAGCTCTGGGTCACCAGCAACGGGCAAAGCTAACTGGCCCACATGGGGATCCAACTTGCAGACCTGAACTAATGAGCAAGGGCTTGTGCTGGCCTAGCCAGCTCGAGGCTATGGGTTCTAGGCCTGTTTGGGGGCCTGTGTAAAGCCGGCCTGGGCAAGCTCAGGCAAGAGATTTCTGCTGTTGTAGGAGCCTGACAGTGCCGCCAGCTGACTGCGCTGTCTTCCTTTCATCTTCCCTCCCACTTGTCAGCCCTGTAATTAGGAATGGTGAGATTCACAGGCCTGTTATTAGGACTGTTTTCATTGGGTGAAATAAAGTACCACCAACTGCTGGGAGCATTGCCCACAGCCATGGAGAACTTCCAGAGGCCTCCCCTGTGCCCTTTCTCTATTCCCACTTCTTTCCTCATCCCCTGCAGCTCCTGCTGGACAGAGGGGAGACCACGCTCTGCCTCAGAGACCAGCCCTGAGCTGCCCCACCGCCCCAGGGAGTGAGCAGTGATGTGACTGATCAGATCCGCAGAGCGGACAGCATCTGGCCTCTTCTCATTGCCAATCAGTATGCGCACACGTTGAAACCACTGCAAAGGGCAGTGAGGCATTTTCTCAGGAATCCCTGCTATCTTTTGAGGAAGAGAGCTGGAGACATTGCCGTGAACCTCTGGCCACTCTTTCTGGTGATAAAGTGTAGTTGGTCTTTTTCAGAGAGGTATCCCACCTGTTGACATGGCTCATATGCCCATCAATAATCATACCCCGAAAGTTATTTTCCACAAATTGTACTTGAGACCCACAGTAACGTCTAAGGTTGGCAGTGAACTATTTAGAGATGAGGACAATGAGACTCAATAAGTTATGTGGTGTGAAATTTGGAATAATGGTTACCTTTGGGCGGATGGAAGGTGTAGGGAGTGAAATAGGAAAGGGGTGAGTGGGGACAAGGGGGCCTTCAGGATGCTGCCAAGGGTATATTTCTTGATCTGGACAGTGAGTGATCACAAAGGGATGTCCTCTTTGTGATCATTCAATAAGCTGACACAATTTGTGCACTTTTCTATATGTCTATTTCAATATAATTTTCTTTAAAGTTCAGTGATTTGCCCAAGTAGAAGAGGGAATGGCCACTGTCGAGGCTACCACTAAATGCTCAGCTGACTCCGAGGTGAGGAGCCTGGAAGGGAAGCCAGGGCTGCTGCCCCTGTGCCCACTGCTACAATGGTGACCTCACACGTGTGAGGGAGCCATGCTGTGGCCTGGCCAACCTCCTGTGCACCTCTGTTTATACATCTGGGTGGCTTCTAACTCAAGAAGGGATAAAATGCACATCTGGATGTTTTCATGGATTTTCATTTTCATTTGGATGGAGAAGAGTTCAGATCCCTCGTCTGGCACAAACAGCTTAACAGATTGTGAAATTCCCAGAGGAGCCAATTCTGCCTGCTGCAAACACCAGGCAAAGCCCAGGGGGAAGACATGCCTCCCTGCTGGGAGCTGTAATCACCCTCCAGGACTTGCCAGCTGTCACCCTAGAGAGGTCCTAAAGCCCAGAGGAGAGGGACCAGTCTGTCTCAGATTCAACAGTGATACCCTGAGAGTGTGCTGGGTGAACAAACTACCCACCAGAATCTGACGCTAGGCCAGAGAGCCATCAGAGGGTCCTGGGCCTATGTCTGCCTCTGGCTAGCTGTGTGACCCTGGGCAAGTTACTTAGCCTCTCTGAACTTGCTTTCTCATGAGTAAAGCATGAATGGTACCAGTTTCTGCTTCACAGATTTGTTCTGAGAATTAAATGAGCGACTGTACCGGGCCTAGCACAGGGCAAGTGCGCAATAAGTGTTCATTGCTGTTCTTTTTATTATACTCTTCCCGATTCTGGCATCCTGTCTCCCTCCTTTGTGCATGGACCCCAGAGATCTAGCCCTGCTTTGGGCGGCACCATCCTGCCTGGTAAGTTTTTCTAAGGTCGAGCCCTCCTACCCGATTTGTTCCTAGTAACTCCCCTTCCCTGTCGGCCAGACAGATCCCAGCTTGCACACTTGCTGGACTTGCTAGCCATACCTAGCATCTGTTTTGATCTCCTACCTCTTTGCCACCCTCTGACAGCCAGCCAGTCCTCATCCCACTGTTCTCCCGCTACCTAGGACATGACAGGTCCGTGCAGGGTGTCTCCTGGATCTGGATAGGGATCTGTCTGTCAAGAGTCAGCAATGCCTTTCAGACCAGTCCAACTGCATCAACTGTACTACACACCACCATTTCTAAGGATCTGGGCTTCCCTTTTGTTGCCTAACTCTGACACAGCTAGGGCCGGAGTTTGCCATCAAGCAAGGCAGCCTATCTGAAGGCTGCATAAGATAAGGAATGATTCCATAGGTTCTGGAACCGGGTGGAATACAACAGGGCTCTCAGACAGCTGCCTCCATAGCTGCCAACACCGCCATCGGCACGACTGAGCCAGGCCCGGCTCTCACGCTGACAAATGGGAGGATGTCAGTTCCTCCTGACATAGGATGGCAAGAAAAATCGTCTGTAAATAAGCCCCCTAGAGCATATAATGACTCTGGCAAGGAACTATGAATTGGCGAGGCCAAGCCAGGCAGTACGCATGTCGAACACACCACAAGACTTTCTGGTGAGGGATGGCCAGAGGACGGAGGGAAGTCAGAGGGAGGCGCCACATTTGGAATTCTTTGAAGCAGGACTGTCCATTCACAGGAAGGCAAGAGACGGGCAGGGCCTGACTGCGGGGTGGGGCCAGGAGCAAAAGCGGCAGGCTGGGGTGACCGAGGCACCACCCAGTAAACGAAGGTGGCAAGTGCTGGGGGCAGCTCTGCACAGCAGTCAGGAGAACACGCTGCGGACCCATCTGAGTTTGAATCCTAATTCTACCACTTCCCAGCCACGTGCCCTTGAACAAGGTAGTTAATCTCAGAGCCTCCGTTTTCTCATCTATAAAATAAGGGCAATATACTTTTGCCCTTGTAAGGTTGCCTACAGATTAAATGGGAGAATATTTGTAAAGCAAGTATTGGCATTGTACCTGGCACACAGTCATGAGGCCAGTACTACCTGTGGGGCAGGCACAGGCCAAGGCGACATAGGGAGCCATGGAGGTTGAACACAGTCATAGGAGTCTGGGTGAGGTGAAGTCCAGATGGGTGGGGTGGGCACTTGCTCTGTGACATCTAGCCTGCTGCCACCAGCCTCACCAACACACATACTTCAGGAAAGAAAGCCCGCAAGCTTGACAGTGCAGATTTATCCTAAAGGCAGTTGGACCATAGATGCATGTGTGGTAGGAGCTGTGCCGATACCCAGTTAAACTTAAAGCTTAAAGGGCGAAGCAAGGAGTCGCTGTGACTTGGAGAACAAAACTGCAGACTGGGGGGTCAATCTTAGAGTCAGACAACTCACCCTGGACCTCCTCACCCCATGGAGAGAGGAGGGAGGGCAAGAGATGCTTACGTTCTTCTTTCTCAAGATGATACTGCTGTGGGAAGTGAGGTGGGGCTGAGCATGCAGCGGGTGAGCTGGAGGTTCAGCTGTGGGAGCCAGGAGGGCGGAGACATGAGCGGGGGGCAGGTATCACAGGAAGTGCACACAGGCAGGAGGGCAGCCACCTCCTGCAGCGCCAACCTGCTAAACACACCGACACATCTGGGCTGCTGTTGTGCTTTCCCTGTTAGCAAGAGGGCATTCCGAAAACCTACAGCTGGTACCCAGCATTGGGCTGTTTGATCCAGGTTCCAAGTGCTTCGGCGTCAATGCTGTGATGGTTAATTCTCTTCCACATGTCTTTACAGCATCCATCCATCCACCCATCCCCTGGTGGCTGAATTCTGAATGCTACTAGTAGAGAAATGAAGAAGACAGCTGTAGTTCCTGACCTCAGGAAACTTACATTCTAGTGAGTGGAAACAGTCAACAAACAAATAGTCCCATAATAAGCAAGGTGATTTTAAACAGTAATAATTTATTCGAAGATCATAAAACAGGGTAATGTGGTGGAGGGTAACTAAGTGAGAGGATGGGGGTCCTTCAAGGGGGCAGAGATAGAACACTTCTCAGAGGAGGGGATGCCAGGCTTAGACCAAGATAATGAGATGGAAACAGTAGACTGGAGATTTGGGAAGCAGGTTTTTGAAAGAAGAAAGTGCAGATGTGAAGGCCACCTGCTGGAATTGACCATGCTATGTCCAAGCAAGCAAGAGGAGGCCAGTGAGTGCGGGGCACGTGAGGGGAGATGCAGAGATGTAGACTCTTGGTTAGTTCTTCCAGATGGAAGGGATACTGGGGAAACTGTGGCTGGTGCCAGGCAGGGCATAGGGGAAATAGTTACGCTCACTGAAGACATAAGCAAATGTTAGCCCAGGATGATTCAGATACTAATTTAAGAGTCTGGGACAGACGCTGGCTTCCAACTCAAGATAATTTTTCTCTAAGCCCAGGAGGTCTAGTGGGTGCTCCACCACTGCCATTGTCTTGTTACTCAATAAGAGGGGGCCCAGACAGCCCCAACACCTAGAGGGAATATCTGCTCCTTGTGTCCCCTTTAACCGCCAAGGGCAAGAAGAGAAGGGGTTGGAATAGCGGATATAACCTTGGAAGGCTGCTGGGCCTCTCCCCAGTAGTCTAGACTGGACACGTGTGCATTCTGTGTTGATGAATTACACTGCTGTGGTCTGTATGGCAAGAAGAATGAACCCAGGCCAGCCTGGGAGAGGGAGGACTGGGGCCTGGATGAGCATGTTCTAAAGGAGTAGGCACACATGCACGCAGATGAGCTTGTGTTTGGGACCGAGGCCGGCGAGGCTGAGGAGCTGAGCTCCAGGCCAGAAGGGGAGGTGAAAACAGAGCCCTATGGGGAGGGAGGAGAAAGTGAACACTCACAGAGAGTCGACAAAGTGCACGCATGGTAGAGGGATTCTATTTCATTTATTCCTCACAGTAATCCAGGGGTGGGTACTATCATTTCTGTTTTGAGGATGAAGACACCAGTTTCAGAAACACCGGGTGACTTGTCCGAGTGCACACGGTTCATATGTGCCAGAACAGCGATTTGTACCCAGGTGACCAGTTGGAAGGAAGGCAGTGTGAGGACAGGGGTGGGCACATTCCTCCCATTTTACCACCACCTGTACACTGACAACTTCCAAACGGGGCTCAGGCCCAGCTCTGCCCTCTTGCCAGCCTTCCTCACTCCCTTACCTACCGACTTCCTGCACCCATGTCTAATTCCTTATCTCTGCCATCTAGAGCTACTCTTTCCCTGTGTGGCATTAATGACTTCCCCATCCATCTGTCAACCCAAGCAGAGACCAAGAGTCAGCCTGGAGCCTTCCCTCTCCCTCCCTTCCCTGTTGTCTCCCCAACCAGTAACCAGGCCCCGTCCCTCCTACCTCTGAAATGCCTGTTGAATCCCTCACCGCCACTTGACTCCTACTGCCACTACCATCATTCAAGTGTTCCTGTGAATCATTCAGTAGCTTCTGGACTGGTCTCTTTGCTTCCAGTTCTTTCCCACGCCATCCACCCACTCAGCCGCACTGGGCACCAGGGGCTCTGGAACTCAAGCAGCGCTGGGAATCAGTGGTTCTCAAACCTGAGCATGAATCAGCCCACCTGGAGGGCCTGCTGAGTTGCAGATTGCTGGGCCTCACGCAGAGTTTCAGATTCAGCAGGTCTAGATGGGCCCTAGAATTGCAATTTCTGACAGTCCAGGTGCTCCCGATGCCGCTGATTCCAGGAAGATACTTTGAGAACCACAGCTCTAAAGTCTACACCAAAGATCTAATATTATTCTCTTTAAAAACTCCAGCGAGTGGCTCTCCACTGTCTTTAAAATGGAGTCCCAGCTCCTTCCCACGGTCTAAATGATTGTCACCATCCAGCCGAGGCTTGCCTCTTCAGTACCACCTCAAGCTGCTGACCTCTCTTCCGCCTGTGATGTGGACACAACGCACTGCTCACGTTCCTTAAACATGGCATACATTTCAGACCCCACACCGTTCCCTCTGCCTGCAACTCTCTGCTCCTTGTCGCTCTTCAGATTCCTACTTGTCTATCAAGGTCCAACTTGACTGCACTTCCCCGAGAGGCACTGGAGTGTGTTAGAATGATCGTGGGCTTTGATGTCGGGTGGGTTTGGCTTTGAATTCCAGATCAATCACTTGTTAGCCATGTGACCCTGAGTTGACCTTCTCTGTTAAGCCAAAGTCAACCTCAGCATCTTGGTTATAAAATGTGAATAATAATATTTATCACAGAAGATTGTGACGTGGAGAGGAAACGATGCGTGGTAAATGCCTGGCACGTAGTAGGTACTCAATAAACACTGGCAGCAATTCTCATGAGCCCTGCTCTGAAGCCTTGCCTGGCTTCCTCTGGCTGAAATGCTTCCCTCCTTCTCTGTGGTCCCATAACATTTTGCACAGAATTCCCTTCTGTATATATCACATGCTAAGGTCTCATACTAACTTATACAATGGATCTCATTCCAGTACATTTAGGGCCGTTGTATGAATTCTAAAGATTGGCCCTCTGAGCAGACTTAGCGGGCACATGGCTTGGCAAGCTAAAGGCATTGTTGTAAGAAAGAAAATCGACAAGTGGATACCACCCCATCCTAGTGCACATGCTTGGTGAATAGAGTGAAGGGTGGATTTCAGGCCCCATTCCTCCCTTCACAATGTCTTAACCTGCACAAACCATACTGGGAGGTTCTGGGTGTATAGGATGTGAGCTCTATGAAAGTAAAAACTGTGTCTTGTTCAAGCTGAAGGCACAACCAATATGGAATCAATGGATCTAGGGGCAGGCGCCATTGGTTGAGGACAGTGAGTACATCAGAATGGGTCAATAGGGTTGTCACCCCAGGTTCAGGAATAGGATTCTTACACCTGAGGAGACGGGGAGTGAGAGAACCAGCGTTGGCGCACTCAGAGACTTAGGCTTGGGGAATAATCAGAAGCTGAATTTCTCAGTCTGGGTGGGAAGAACAAAGCAGAAGAGGCTTGGTCTCTGCATGCTGAACTGGAGCTCCTGAAAGCATCCCTGGTCTCAGACCAGAGTCTGGTGCCTGGCCAAGCCTGCAGGTAACATCCTAGAGAATTCTTAGAAGACATTAAGATCACCCTGTCCACAGCTTCCTTTCCTGCCTCTGACCCAAAGCAGTTCCCTACTGCCTGTCTCTTCTGCTTAACAACAAGCCAATCTCTTAGAAGGCTTTCAGATGCCTTAATTAATACATTTTCATTTCCTCTGCAGACCCTTCACTCCCCTTAACAGCTGGCGCTCAGTAGGGAAGGCAGAAATAATTCCCAAGAAGTGAGCCTTCTGACAAGTTTCCCCGCCTGCTTTGAGATGCCCTTTGGGGTTTGGAGGAGTTCCCAATGGGAAGCTGCTGAGGAGCACTGAACCTAACTGAACTCCAATCCTTCCCAGATCCCCCAGGGCAACTCCTTCCGTGGAAAATAACCAGCACGGGGATATGAGGATGGGCAGGGAACATTCTGAAGTCTGTTCCAAATCTGTGGCTGGCTCTCTCTCGGCCCGGAGCCTGCTCTCCTGGAAATGGTGATTCAAGCAGTGCATCTTCACGGGTGGTGCTCCAACGCCATCCCTTAGTCCTGTCCTGCTCGGGGCTCCTAGCCATGTGCTCACACTTACACTTAATTACCTTACATACCTGTGCCCCAGTTGCCTTTTACTGCCTTGTCTGTAAGCTTGTCTGTAGCAGAGACAGAACCAAACCTGATCTGTTCCTTTACCCCACACCCCAGCACGGTGACCGACATGTAGTAGGTGTTAAATCACCGTCTGCTGATGGATTCATAAGTGGAAAGCCTCGCTTTCTAAGCCTTGGGTTGATGCAAACCTGCTGAAGGAAGCATTCCCTAGGTGAATGCAGTGCCCCTTATCTGAAATGTTTGAGACCAGAAGCATTTCGGATTTCCCACTTTTTCAGATTTTGGAATATTTTCATAAACATAATGAGGTATCTTGGGAATGAGACTCAAGTCTAAACACCAAGTTCATTTGTTTCACATACACCTTAGACACATAGTCTGAAGGTAATTTTATACAAATATTTTAAATAATTTTGTTCATGAAACACAGTTTTGACTGTTTTGGACTACAACCCTTCATGAGGATAGGTGTGGAATTTTCTACTTGTGGTATCAAGTCAAAGCTGAAAAAGTTTCAGACATTGGAGCATTCAGATTTTGGATTTTCAGACGAGGGATGCTCAACCTGTATTACTACTTTGCCATGTTTCAGGCACTGTGTTAGGTGCATAAAGATGTCAAGATACATAAGACATTGTGCTTTCCTTCAAGGAGCTGCCAGTCTTACTTCCACTAGGAATTCATCCAATTGTCCAGATCCAGAAGTCATTTCTGCCCCGTACTTTCCTAGTTGTGTATGATGTACTTTGCTATGTCTAATACAGCACTTATCCTGTATGCCCTCGTTAAAATAATTTCTGCTTGCATCCGTCTGCCTTTTTAGCTGAAAAGCTCCTAGAAAGAAAAGGACCTGACTTCAACTTCTAGCACTCCTGGGTGTTAGCTTCTTGGGACTCTGTTTACTTAGTCTGAAAAAGGAGGTGGTCATAATAAACCCAATTTCCAGATAAGGGAGTTGAGGACTAAGTGTCATCCAAATGTCCCTGTCAAACTGGCCACTCAGAGCTACCTCCTTGGTTACCATTCTCCTGGGCCAGCTTAATCCTTCCTCCCCATTCTTCTAAGGAGGCAGATGCAGAGAACAAGAAGATGCCACCCACATCATCCTCTGTCCCAGACACCAGTTCTCACATGCCTCTTTGGTGCAATGAGAAGAGCCCAAGGGTGAGGTCTGGGTAGGGTCTGAGTCTGGGCTCTGGCCACTTGCTGTGTGTCTGAGTGTGGGTTAATTACAAAACTCTCAGAGCCTCTGTGTCCTCATCTGTGTAATAATCCCTGTCTCACCGGCAATGTGAGGATCGAATGAACTCGTGAGTGTAGAGCTCCTACACGGTGTCTGGCCTTGTCGGGAGCTATAGTGCCCCTGCTTCTATTCCCTTCCCTCCTGGTGGCTTAGCTTTGAACTAGCAAGACATGTGAGTGAGTGTCCGGAGCAGACGAGATCCCTATTCAGATCCCCTATGAAGCCAAGGGAAGCCAGAGAAAGGAGGGAATTGGAAAGCCACAACAGAGCCCTCCGCTGCGCGCAGGTGCAGCATTGGCTGGGCTCGCACTGATGGCAGCTGCTGTACCGGGGACCTAGCGGCAATCTTCTGGGGTGTGTGCACCTCACTCTCCAATGGAGGAGGGGGAGGCAATCAGAGGGAGAAAGGGAGAACCCAGCCGCAGGCTGGCAACCGATACAGTCATCTCAGAAGAAAAGGAGAGTGGCTGCAGTCACGGAACTGCCATTATTGCCCTTTTCTCAGGTGAGTGAAAGGACTCCTAGTGACAGAAAAGAACCTTTAGGGAACTGAAAATGAAGCAGAGTGTTGTCGAGAGATCGCACGAACATGGTTATGGCCAAGGTGCAGTCCAGAGCGTTGGCCCTTTTATTCTCAAGTACACCTGTCTGTGAATAATGAGCCAGAGAAGATGGATTTCCTCCCTTCTCAGGTCTCAGTGGGTTGCATGCAGGGATCACTACGTGGCATGCATCTCTCAAGAAGCCATTCTAGAAAGGACCTTCCCAGGGTCAAATAGCTTGTCCCTTCTCCCACAAGATGCAGGATGACCTTAACCCATGCTTAAAGGTCTAGAAGAAAAGGGAGCTCCCTGAACTCAACGGGTTCCAGACTCAAATGCTGAAGTCCCCACACAGCCACCGTCCTCTCCTGGGCATCCTCACCATCACTGCTTAATTCAGACCCATTCCATCCTCCTGATTACTGCACAGCTGTCTAATGAGTAAACCTGAATCTGGTATTCCCACCTCCAATCCATCCTCCTCTTTTCTCCTAGAGTAACCTTCTGGAACCAAAGGCAATTATGACACTCCCCTCTTTGAATAAAACAAACAAAGCACCTGCTCTTGGACAGCTCCCACTAGCCCTCTGGACATAGTTTATAAAGATCCAAACACATAAATCCTATCATGACTGGCCCCTGCTTGCAGCCCCATTCTCCTCCACCCCCTCTCATGCTTGGCTCCAGTCGTCCAGAACCAATGGCACTGCAGTGTAGGTATCTCAGCATCCACCATGTCTACAGTATAATAACCCTTTCTGCCAAGGCGATCCTTCTTGATCCTCAGTGCTCTGCTCACTCGTCATTTCCTTGGTGAGCTCTTCCTTGCTCCTGCACCACACCTCACTCAACTTCTAACAAAGCCACCCCTGCCACTCACTACTCATGGGACTTTGAGCAGGTTCCTTAACTGTTCCGTGACCTCATCTGCCACATTTGTTTACTGTGAGGCTTGAGTTAATACAGTCAAGTGCTCACAACAGTGCCTGGCCCATAGGAAGCACTTCATACCTGTCAGCTGCTGTCATTACCATCATTATAACTGTTATTAATAGAGCGTGTGTCACACTTCTTGGTTTACCTGTCTGTCTCTTTGAGTAGATCCTGAACTCCTCACAGGCAATTCCTCACATCCAAGAGGTACTTGTCAGAAAGCGGCACTTTGATGAATGAATGAATGAATGGTTGAATTATAACTGAAACTCATCTCTTCCAGATTTGGATAAATGCAGAAACTAAGCCTTAATGGGGAAGGTAAAGTAAAGCCCTTGCTGAGCTCAACCATCAGGTGGGGAAGGAGTGAAACACTTCACTTTGGCCTGTGGATCAGTATCTTTATTTTAAAGAATGCTGAGTAGAATTCTGTGACCTATTTGCAGTTAAAATAGTCTCTGGTTTCAAGGTAAAGGGTGATCCCAGGGGACCAGTTGTATTATTATTATTATTATTTTAGTTCAGCAAAATGTCTCTGGACAACCTTCCCAGTGGATTGAGGCCATGAACAGCCCAACTCACCAGGCCTCTGGCAAGCTCCCTCCACAATCCTTTCTCCCGGGCACCCAGGAAAGGAAATTGAATGAGGCGTTTCAGCTTCATTTACACTTAATTCATCAAAATGTCATTGGTAAGAGCTATTTGATGTCCAAGGCTTATGAGCCCTGAATCTAAGCCTTCCAAAGCCCTTTTCTCTTTGAACTTAAATGTGCCATTCCGCCAACACGGAGGTGAATGCCAACGGGGTACTTTGTTCTGAATTGTGAACCTAGAAGGGGACTCTATCTCTTCCTAAATGTGCTTTACTCTCTCCTAAGCAGGGCCCTGAGGATGGAAAATGCAGCTGTAGGTACTAAAGCTCAGCGCTTGACCAAGCATGCCTCCCCACCAAGTGGAAGGGGCCTTGGAAGTCATCGTCGGGCTCTCTCACTTTACAGATGGAGTGCAATCTCGTTTAGGCCAGAGTTGAACCTGGGTATTAAGTTCTGAGCACTCTCTACATCCTCGGTCTGGAAGGACATCTCAGAAGTGAATGCCAATTGTGGCTGCAGGGAGATGAGGCTGTTATTCAAGCAGAGAAAGGCCATGTACTGTCATGGTCTTGATCTCAGGTGCCTAAGTTTCACTAGACCTCTGCCACTAACTGGCAGTGGGACATTGGGTGGATCATTTTGTCCTTTGAAGCCTCAGTTTGCTCAGCTATAAAATGGGGGTAATAATCCCTACTTCACAGTGCTACTGTAAAGGATGAAAGAGCTAATGTTTGTGAAAGCCTTTTGTAGACATTCAATGACTGCCTAAATGTCAAGGGTTTAAGACAATGCCCAGATAGATATTTGCCTGACTGCACTGGTTCCCAGGTTCCAGCTGTGGGAAGAAGTACTAGCATCTCGACAAAAACTCCAACACCCTTTTCTGAATGCTCCATCACCTCCACCCTCCGCCTGCCTACATTTTATGGACACTCCCAACTCCAATATTGCTCCAGCCACATGAATGTCCCTGCATTCCCCTAATCCATCAGAGAAGCGTTCTCAATTCTGAGCAGCTGCTTACATAAGCAATTTCATCTTGACCGACAGCCCATCCGTCGGCTCCACAGCTCCCTCTAGCTACAACCCTGTATCTTGCTTTCCCCTACAAGCTACACAACTTTAATTAATTTCCCAGGCCGCTGTCTCCATCTCCTCTGCTCACTCTTCTTGTTCACAATTCAGTCATTGCCATTGGACCTCAATCCAGCCACTCCCTGAAACTGCATTTTCCAGTGACCCCCGTGTTGCTCAGCCTGGGAAATACTCTTCTGTACTTCCTTTCAAGAGGCAGAAAATTTCTTTACCGATTCTCTTTTGGCATTCTTCACAGGCTCCCATCATCCTCTCTCTTGAACATGTGCTCTTTTCCTGAAAGATTCCTTCCCTACTCATCTTCATCTGCACCCACCCATCCGCCCTTCACCCTAGAGTCTGTCTTCAGCCTGCTGAAGCCCACACTAGCCAACACTCTGCTGAACATCTCTGAGTAGATGTCCAAAAGGCACCTCAAACTTACCATTTCTGGAGCTAAATGCATTCTTTCTCTCCTCCCAGACCTGTTTTTCCACCTCAATGCTGGGCACCATCCTTATGTCCAAGTCAGAAACCGGGGAGTCACCCTACATTCCCTCTCCCTCCCACATTTCACAACCACTGGGTCCTCTAGTCCTGATGATTTCACTATTAAATAGTTTTTAATGGGTTACACAACAGTGCACATGGTATGATGTGATTTTTACAAAAAGAAGTTGTGTAAAACACATATATTCATTTAAAAATTGGAAGGTATGATACAGAAATGTTAACCGTAGGTATTACTGGGTGGTAGAATTACAAATAATTTTTAGTTTTTCTAAATCTTATCTGTTTTTCAAAAAGCATGCATACCTCTGTATAAGAGAAAAAGTATGATGATGATGATGATTATTATTTCTGAGACAGAGTCTCACTCTGTCGCCCAGGCTGGAGTGCAATGGCGCAATCTCGGCTCACTGTAATCTCCACCTCCCAGGTTCAAGAGATTCTCCTGCCTCAGCCTCCCGAGTAGCCGGGATTACAGGCATGCACCACCGTGCCTAGCTCATTTTTGTATTTTTAGTAGAGACGGGATTTCACCATGTAGGCCAGGCTGTTCTCAAACTCCTGACCTCAGATGATCGACCCACCTCAGCCTCCCAAAGTGCGGGGATTATAGGCGTGAGCCACTATGGGCCCAGCCTATTATCTTTAAAGAGAGTTTTGGAATCTGTACCTTCCTCTAACTCCCAAGCTACTTTTGGTTCTCCTGCAACAGTGAAAGCCTTCTTCCCGGCTCCCCTGCCTCTCCAGTCTTGCCCTCCTGCCTACTTGTTTCAAGCTGCAGCTCAAACAGCCCCTTCACCAATGACCTCTGCCCACGGGCCACACTCCCTTACTGCCATGCTCTGTTCCAGGGAGACCCACCTAGGTGTGGTTCCTGAAATGGAAACTACCCCTGCACCTTCATGTCTCCATGACTTGGCTCTCATGCTCTCTCCTCACATGCTCTTCTCTCTCTGTGTCTCTTCTTTGATTGTCAACATCTCTTCATCCTTAAAGACTCAGCCTAGCGTCACCTCCCACAGGAGCCTTCCCCACGTATCACAGGCAGAGTTCGGAGCCCTCTTCCAGTCTTCTCTCTGCACCCTGCACTTCCCCATCGCAGTCCTTCTTACCCTGCTTTTAACTGAATGGAGCCCCCATCAAAGTGTGGCCTTCTTGAGGCTAGAGATTGTCGATTCATCTTTGTACCTGAATGGCTTGAACAGTTTCACCAAACTGTTTATACATTCAAATAAAGTACTGGCATGATACAGAGGACCCCTGGGATTAGTCCTGGTGCATTGGCTCCAAGTTACTCCAGTCTGTCTCCTCTCTGGGAAGCACACCTCCACTGAGACACATCATCACTGTCACTTAGTCCTGCTGTGGGCTCAGCTGCGAAGAAGCTGACCAGGCAAAACAAATTCAAAGCTGACAGCCTCCCAAACAACCATCCTTTTCATCTCCACTGCCCAGACACAGCCCCAGGGTGAGAGGCTACCAAACTGACCCAGTTTATGTGAATCCACTTGCTTTCACTCCAACCGCATTTCCCTTTTAATGGGATTACACCAAAAGTCATGCTCTGACGATTTTCATGCATATGCAGAAAACATGCTTGAATTCTCCTCCACAGTGAATACATGGCCATGTGTCTAAGCCCATGGTCTCTGTATGCTTTCCGCCGTTATAACAGGATACCACAGACTAGGCAATTTATAAACAATATAAGTTTGTTTGGCTCATAGCTCTGGAGGCTGGGAAGTTCAAGAGCATGGCACTAGCACCTGGTAGGGGTCAGCCATGGCAGAAGTGAGTGCACAAGACAGAGAGGCACCAGAGGCCTGACTCACTTTATAACAACCTGCTCTTGCAGTAACTAACCTTCTTCCTCAATGATGACATGAATCCATTCCTAAGGGCAGAGTGCTCATGACCCAGTCATGGGTTGCACTGGGGATTAAGCTTCCAACACATGAACTTTAGAGGGACACATTCAAACCACAGCATCCACTGTCTTGGCTAAGCAGGTGATAACGAATATGAAAAGACTGAGGCTCTACAACTTCCACTGGAGATAACCCTGGGCCTCTACAATTTAATTCGTGTCACTCAGACATACAGGCAGCCACTATATTCCTCAAACTCTCCAAAGAAAGAGATTCCGGCTGCGGGCAGAGAGGGTCACAGCTCTCACCCACTTGCTAGATCAGCCCATGGGTTATGCTTTGCACCCGAGTGCTGTCACCAGTGTCTTGGTAGATAACTTCTTTGAAGGTGGCCAAAGAGTCTGGTTGCACAACCTAGGAGTGTTGGGGAGGTGACTTCCTGTGGTGTGAACTTCAGTCAGAGAGACGTGGGACTTGGATGCAAGTTTCCCCCTCCTTGCGGTGGACTGTTTAGCAGGCAACAGTTTCACAGGGCCTCTGCAGGCTGAACGGGCAGCTGTGCTTAATACAAAGCTACAACCAGCAGCTAACACATCCCTTCTGTATACTCTCCCCACTTGCCTGCCACCCTTCCCTTTCCCTCACCTCTGCGTCTGTGGACTTGCATTCCCTGATTTAGCATGCAAGCTTTGACCTTGGGCTCTGTTTTTAGGGAGATTGGACTAAGACAGCTCTCATACTTCCTGTATGCCAAATACTCTGTGTATGTATGGGTGTGTGTGTGTCTGTGTGTGTGTGTTATTTAAATCTTCACAAGAAAAAAACAAAACATTTGCAGATAAACACTAGAGCTGTGGAGGAAGGGGCAAAAAGGATAAAAGAGTGTGCCTAAGTACACAGAGCTAGTAAATGGATGCACTGAAATTTTAGCTTAGGTCTGTCTAACATCAAGATTTGTGTTCTCTCAGATCACAGGTACTGAGATCAGACACACCAGGGCTTAAATGCTGGCTCTGAACTTATTAGTGCTGTGACCTTTGTCAGGTTACCTGACCTCCCTGAGCTGCCATTTCCTCATCTGTATAAGGGACAGATTTAGATGCAATGGCTTCTAAGGCCTCTCTCAGCCAGGACATTCAATAGCCCCAAGAGCCTCACGGGGGATTCTGCTTGCTGTTATAGCCCCTAGAATTTTCCTGTGCAGCTTGGGAAAGGGGTCACAAAGCCCCCCGAGCATGAGGGCTACCACACTCCTAAGGAAACATCCTGGCAGACATCTGAAACCTTCTAATCTGGGGATAATGGAGTCCCAGTGTCATCAGTTCCCACCCAGGACCAGCCCCAGTGGCACACAAACAGCCTTCAGCCTTCTACCTTTTCCTAGCTCGGGAAACTCCCACCCATCCTTCATAAGCCAGTGCACACATCTTCCCCAAGGGAAGCCTTCCCCCTACAGACCCCTTTCGTGCCCACAGTGCACCCTGCTCTCCTCTAGATGCTCTCTTACAGCTCCTTGCACGCTGCCTTCCTTGCACTTATCACAGTTTGAAATTATACAGGAATGCAATTATTCATTGATCTCCACCTCACTCACTAGTCCAGAAGATCTGTGAGGGTGTGTCCATGTTTAATTTGACCCCCATTGTATCTCCAGTGTCCACAACAGTGGAAGATGTTCGATAAATATTTATTGAATTAACAGGTTAATTAATTAGTTCATGCCAAGTAGTCAAGTCTTGATGAGACCAAAGCAGCAGTAATTTTGCATGAAAGACGATCTGGGGTGAATTCTAAGATCCCCTTCTGATTGTCCAAATCACTGAGTGTGTGCTGCAGGTCTATCAGTCCCAGACTCTTTTCTCTGTCCTCCAGTCTGTGTCTCAGCTCATTAGGGAACTAACAAGGAGATGGCTGTGCACTGACACTGTCGTCCCTGAAGTCACCCTACCAGTCATCAGGCAGCCCAAGGGGACTGAAGAAACCAGCTCAAAGTAATCACGGACATCAGTAAGAAGGTAAAGAAAAGGCCTGACATTTCAGGTTTCTATGGTCTAACTACTGAGCTGCACCTTCACAGTGGAAACCAAATAAGAAGAATGTTTCAGGAGCGAGTCTGAAAGATTAAGTAGAGAAAGCCGTGAATACTCTTCCACTTAAGCACGTACATCATCAGGCTTGAATCTCAAAAAGTGAAGCTTAAGAACTGCTGAGGGCTTTCTGATGAAGCCTCCACCCTGCCAGCCCTACCCCCACAGCAGTCCTCCAGGGCTCCCTAGGCCTTCTGCAGCCGTTTGTTGACTTGTCAGCCCTCTGTTTGCAAGCCCCTCTCTGCGAGCAAGTCCTCACTTCTGAACCAGCCCTCTCTGGACTGCAGCTGCCCTGGGCCATTCAGAACTCATGGAACAAGGCTGGCCATTTTACCCTGCCGGGTCACTGCAGATGCTTGGATACTCTGCCAGGCAGACTCTGAAGTATCCTCCCTCCTCAGTTCTTAAACACCTTTTCCATAGCTCTCATCTACATAGAACTTTTCCCAATGCCTTGTCAATGACTGCTTAATACCTCAACTAATATTTTTACCATTGAAGAGGAGGATTTTGAAAATTTATCTTATCTTCCAACTTGGTTTGATATAAAGGGTTAAAATCATATTAATTCAACAACAGCAACAAAAAAGATCTGGGTTCCAATCTGAGCTCTGTCTCATGCTAACAGTATAGCTCCTGACAAGTCTTTCAAGCTTTCTGGGCTCTACTGCTCATTTGTAAAGTGGAGCTAACAACTAGCTAAAAGGTATGTTTAAAGAGGATTATAGATAATGCATGTAAAACACCTTGCATATCAGCACCTGCCGGGAGGCTGCAGGAGCTCCTTCTACCATTGAAAGCCCAGAGGGGAAAAAAGTTGGATCAAGGTCACACCAAGAACCCAGGTCTGTACTCTCTGCACTGTGCCCTCATCACCTAGACTGATCAGCAAAACTCAGTTAAGGAAATATGGACAGTGAATTAGCAGTGATTTAATTAATTTTTACCGTTGTTAATAGTGTGTACAAAGAAAATAAGAGATTTCCCCCTGGAAGAACTCTTTATACCCTTGCTCTAACCTAACAGATGACTGACATTCTACAATGCTCATCTGCATGATAATCACATCTCCACATTCACCCTGAAAATCTACAGCAGGTCCAAGCGCACCTTGGCCCTCGTTCCGTAAAGGGGCATTAATGCTCACCAAAGATAATACAAGAAGTAAGAAAATATCTGTAGCTGTGACCAATTCCTCTGCCAGTCAATCCCTTTGCCCTGTTATTTAGCCACGACTCCTTTGGCAGTCTCTCAAGGATCCAAGCCAGCTGATGTGGGTGCATTCTCTTTTCCCAGAGCCTCTTCAAGCTCTGCTAGGGAGTGCTAATGAGCCACAAAATAATCAGAACAATCAGAAAGCACCAGAAATGGAACCCAAACTCCCTAATCTGTGTTCATCAGTCAAAGCCTCCATGACGTGTCAGGGGCACGGGACTGGGAAAGCCACAGGGTAGGGATCATTGCAGGCTTATCCACCAATGCACAACTGTGCTGGCCCAGGCAAGCTTTATAGAATGAATGGACAAGTAAATGACCAATGCATGAATGAGTGACGGAACAAAGGGAGGGTTCATGAGCGTGCAGCACAAGCTTATGCCCTTCCAATCCCTCCCAGCCCACCCTCAGGCCCAGATCACTTGTCCTCTCCTTACCCTAGCGATCAGCTCCCCGACCATTCCCGTCCAGGTGCCATTGGCCTCGGGAACGCCGTACACGCCATCCCCAACCAGGCGGATCTTGTAGTTGAATCGGAGGATCTCTGCCAGCTCCTTGAGCATGTCCACACAGAAGCCCTCGTAGCGGTCATTGCCTTCCATCTCCTGGTGGTTCCCCTTCAGCATTAAATACGGGTTTTCCTGCAGCAAAACTGGGCAGCTGTCATTCTCATCTTAGCGCTGGTGTCTCAGCCACATGTGATGGGGAGGTCCAGGGGCACAGAGGGTTGGGGAGGAGATGGGGCAGAAGGAGGAAAGTGGCATGGGTAACAGGCTACTTTGGGGTGATGACTAGCTCCTCTCCTGATGTGCTCCTTAAAGCTGTCCTTCTTATTGTCAGGAAGACACAGTGGTCCCCACTGCATGGAGGGTCAGGCTCAAGCTGCTCCACCTTGTTTAAGGTCACTATCTGATCCCAACCTCTGTATCTCTTTTTTCTGTCTCTGCTTTATTCCAGGCAGACCTATGGCAGGGCATTATCAGAGATAGAAGGATGTCTTCAATACAGGAGGCTATGTAAGAATAGGTACATGAGCAACTGCAGTCCAAGGAGGACACTGGGAAGAGGGCAGGTCTCTCCAGTGAGATGTCCAGAGAAGGTTCCAAGCTGAACGTGGGATCCAAGCTGGGCCCAGGAGGAGGCAGAACACTGAGAGATGGAAGGGCTGTGAACGAAAGGCATGGGCTGGGGGAAGGCACAATCAAACTCTCTTGAGTGGCTGCTCAGTGGACAATGGACTTTCCAGGACAGCCAGAGCACAGGTTGTGAGCAGGGGTGAGGTGGGAGGAGAAATGGAGATGAATGGACTAGGGTCAGGGTGGTCCTCAGACACCAGGATGTGGTGGCTGCACATTACACAAGATACAGTGGGGAAGCATCATGCGTTTTAAAGACGCAAGGCTGTGAGCAAGGAATGTTAAGTAGCAGGAGAGGAGGCATCCAGGGTGCGGACAGACCCTCTCCTGAGATGAGACCCTGAATCCTGTGCTGCAGGTTGAATTGCAGAAAGCTGGAAGGATGTAAGAGACACAGAAAGGAGCAGGCCTGATGACTGGCTGGCTGTGGGTCCTCAGAGCCTTGGAGCCCGGTGGACGACTGACAGAGGGTGGTCTCATGACTGGCTCCAATGCCTGGAGGGGAGAAGGATTTGGAACAGGTTGACTCTGAGGTGCTGGCAGGCTATGAGGGAGGAAATGATCGACTGGCTGTTTAAAATGTGGAGTGAGGGTAAGAAAGGGGCCAGAGATTGGAGATGTCATACAGAGATAAAGGCTGAAGCTGTGGAATATGTCAGACGGTGAGGGGAAGAATTGAGAAAGGGCAGAAGAGGAAGAAGAGGCCCTCAGGAGAACCTGGTCTTAGAGTGGGGAAATGAAAGGCATCCACAGATGACAAACAGACAAGCAGCTAGGAAGGCTGAAAATCAGAGAAAATGGTCTTAGCGTCAAGGAGGAGAGAATCTGAAGACAGACGATGCAGCCATTCCCACAGACGGAGCAGGGCTGGGAACCGGCGTGTGGATCACGTGTCACTGCCGACCTTGCGATGGTAGGCACCGTGGGGACAGCAGGACTCTGTAAGGATGAAGAGTGAGCGAGTGCTGCAGGGGTGAGGGCGGTCCAGCATTTTGAGAGGTCAGGAGCTAAGGGAGGCAAGGCGGCAGGCACAGCAGAGGGCAGATCGCCCCTCCTCCAAGCTCATTCCCCACTGCAAACAGCAGGGCTGGAGGGTCCTGGGGGGGCCACCTAACCCTGTGATTCTGGGACACAGGTATGCTGGAGGGCAGCTTGAAGGGCAGCAGGGTGTAGGAAGGGTGAAGGCGATGGTGTTTTAGGATGGAACAGTCCAGGGCATATTTGTAGGCAGGAAGGGAAAATCCCTGGAAAAGGGAAGAAAAGAGGAGGAAAGAGCCATGCTAGCAGGTGGAGAAAGGGTCCAGGAAGTGCAGGGTGGAGACAGGTGGGGGCAGGGGTGAGGCTGAGGCCTGAGCCTGGAGTGAGGTGGAGGGTGTGGGTGTGGACACATAGAGGAGGGAGCTCGTGCTGGCCCCAGAGTCATACTGAAAGTGGGGCAGATAGGCTTGGAGCCTTGGTGTGTGGGAAGATTTTCAGCAGAACCACTCAGGGGATGTACAGGGAGAGAGGAGAGCTGGGCTCAGGGATTTCTGAGGCCCAGCTGCAGAGGGGAGGCTGCATGCAGACAGGCAGCTAGGGGTAGGGGTGGCAGGGACAATCAGGCTTAGGGATGGACAGGTATGCGTGGAGAAGCCTACACATCACGATTCTAGGAGCTAGGAGGGAGAAGCATTGAAATGCTGATGGGCTGAGCTCACTCTGGGAGGGCCAGACAGACCTGAGGTCATGGAGGGACCCCGCAGGGGAGCAGGCTGTGGGTGTGATGCAGTGGGACATGGGAAGGCAAAGGTCGTATGTGAAGGAGCAGGAAGCTCTGAGTGAAAGGTGACTTGATTCTGATTCAGGATGAGTCCACTGTCACATCAATGAGCTAGGGCCAGTTGGCCTGCCTTCCACACATACTGTCTTCAGCACAAGAGCTTCTCCCTGCACAGACTGTCCACACACTTCCCCATCTTCCGCCTCACCTAGCTCATCTTTGACCATAGAGTCACACTGCCTCCTCCTGTGCCAACTCACCCAAGTCCCCTGCTCTCATGCCAGGGCCCACACAATCGCCCTCCAATGTTTTCTGATTTGCACCTGCTCCAGGTGGAATGAGAGTGGGGCCTGGGACGGACTAAAAACTCACTGACATGTTCCAAGTAAACAGACACAAGGCCGGCCTTGGAGATGCATTGGAAAGCCCAAGGGTGGGGACGGTTGGGACTCACTAGCACTCTGGCGAATGTAGGGGACTGAGTGCTGGTCTGGAGCAGGGGTGCTGAGAATGCTGAGCTCAGGGTCTCATACAGAAAAGGTGTTCAGGGAATGTGAGCAGCAGCCATTCTGTGTGTTTGCTGGTATTAATCAGTAAATCATCCACGCGCCCCAAGTGTGCCCTGACTAGAGCAGGAGACAGCGTGGATATGTGCTGAGTTTTAAGGGATAAATCATTCGGGATTATCATTTGCCAGGGAAAACCCACAAATGGTCACTCAGGGACGGAATTTAGATCATCATTCCTGGAAAGAGCTATCGACTCGGATCAGCCACTGTAGGCACACACGCACAAGAAAAGAACCAAGGCTAATAGTGGTTTGAGTTGTACTTACCCTGCTGTTAAATGTCACCTCACACACCAGTGTCCTGGCTGTACCCCACCCCTCATGAGCATGTACATGTATGTGAACAAGCACATGTGCACACATGCACAAATCAGGCTCACTTTCCCAGACTAGCAACAGGACCCTGTGGACTCGGCGTAGCTGTGGATCTGTGCCAGAGCTCCAAGCACAGTATAATGCCAAGCTCAGAGAGGCAGGAATTACAGCTCCTTCCCCATCTCCCTCCCAAAGTCTTGTTGGCTTTTAAGGGACACCACCCCTACCCTGCAGGAGGGAATTCCTTCACTCAGATTCTAATTATCAAGCTCCTACTTTGTGTCAGCCCTCTACCTTTGAGGAGCTCTCTTCCTGGAAGGGAGGTAGAGCTTTAAACAACAACTTCTAATAAGAGAAATGGGAGGGGCAGGGCAAAATGCTGGAAGCAGGGAGAAGACAGGCGTTAGAGCAGGGAGGGCTTCGTGGAACACGCGATGTCTCCAGCAGAGCGCTGAAGGATGCATGGGCATCTCCAGCTGGAAACAGAAATTACAGGGAAGGGTAACCCAGGCAAAGGAATAGCATATGCCAAGGCAGGGAGGGGCAGGATGCAGGGAGCAGGTGTTGAGTCCTCCGGAGGCACTAGACCCCACGCTGCACGGGGAGGAGAAGGTGAGGTGCGCTGGGTCTGATTACAAAGGGTTATATCCCAAGCTAAGGGGCAGCAGGGCGTCGGTAGTGGCTGAAGGACTGTAAGGAAGGAAACTCCAGGTCAATTCTCATTTTTAAATGGCCACGCAGACAGGGAGCCTCCCAGCAGGCCATGGAGTGGCTCCAGGGAAAGAGGCAGAGGGCCCCCGATCCTGGATTAGGGCAAGGGCTTTGAGGATGGATAGAAGAGGACAGATCCAGAAGTTTTTTTTAGAGACTAAGAAGACAGTGGGAAGGAGGTCCCAGCAAACACACTGGGTGCTGCACCCTCTCCCCCAAAGTGGACTCAGTCAGGCTGTTCCCAGCTCTCTGCTGGACAGCGACACCAAAACTGCCTCATCTTTCCGGCATTTTCACATTGGTTAAGATAAGCTAAGGCTGAGATGGGAACAGGTGAAACCTTAGATGCTGGAACTGCTCTCTCAGTCCTTGTTCGGACAGCTCCCTCTGTCAACAATATCCCTCCCCAGGCAACCACTAGGCTGTGTCCTCACCTCCACCAGGTCTCTGCTCAATGCTCCCCTTCTCGGAGAGGCCGCCCTGACCACTGGGTATCAATACCACCGGCCCTCTCAGCACCCTAGGCCCTTCCCAGCTCTAGCTTTTTCCTCAGCCTCACCAACTTCTAATTCATTGTTTGATTACATTGCTTCTTACTGTCACACATTCCTTGCTGGAATGTAAGTTCCTTACAGGCAGGGATTCTTGTCTTTTTGGTTCATGGATATACCCTGAGCACTTACAACTGTGCTCAGTATATAGCAGCACCCAATAAACAGTCATCGCATGAATGAATGAGTGAATGATTGAATGAATGAATGAAAATGTTTAGTGACCCCATCTCCTAACAATGAAGGGAAACTTGGTATCCTGACATTCAAATTCTTAAGCACTATGGACCCAACCCACTTTTCTGGCTTATGCCTCTTCCCTTTCTTACCAGTGCCTATTTCTTAGGAAAACCTGTACCTTTCAGCTTTTCCTGAACACCTGACAGTGCCCTCCTTCATTCACCTCCTCCTCCCCACTCACTCCCTGTCTTTCAGAGCCCATCATCAATTTCCCTTCCTCCCTGGAGGCTTTGCTGATCTCCCCATGGGAGGGGACCTCTCTCTCCAAACCCCACAGCTCTACGTGTGCACCTCTTTGCTGGCTTTTATCTCCCTCTGTTTACAGTAGATCAATCATTTCAGCCCAGGGTGCCTGGGCTCCAGGAGCTCATAAAGGTAATGACGGAGGTCCCTGAACTCTTTTTATTATCTCCAAAAGCCTAAAAGAAATGGACACATTTGCAGACCTTGCACAGTTAGCGATGATAAGGCTGAGGAGGCTAGCTCAGGCATTGCCTCTTTGCTTTGGGCTGCAATGATATCAGTGTGGCACCACTGGCCATCTCCTGCTGGGCCAGGCAGGGAAAAATGCTTTAGATTAGTTAAAAGTGGGCGGGGGAAGAACAAACTAACTACTGCTTCATACATGCAGTTGGCTTAATTGACAAATCTTTTAAGCACGAGGTCTTCAGAGGGGAAGACAAATAATACCTTGGCCATGTATGCACTTGACTTATCCCATCTACTAACTTACAACCTCAGGACAGAAGCTAGAACTGAGTCCTACTCAACTTTGGTCTCCAGGACTGCGAATAGAACCTGGCACGTGGCAGGGAGGGCAGGGAAGAGAGGGTGAACATGGCAATTACTAAACAGAACAGAATCAAATAAAAAGGGCAGATGGTCCCTTGCCCAACAGATTTTTTTTTTTTTGCAGATAGACTCTCACTCTGTCACCCAGGCTGAAGTATAGTGGAGCAATCTTGGCTCACTGCAATCTCCACCTCCTGGGTTCAAGCGATTCTCGTGCCTCAGCCTCCTGAGTAGCTGGGATTTCAGGTGTGTGCCACTCTGCCTGACTAGTTTTGCTATTTTTTAGTAGAGACAGGGTTTTGCCATGTTGGCCAGCTTGGTCTCAAACTCCTGGCCTGAAGTGATCCTCCCACCTTGGCCTCCCAAAGTGCTGGGACTACAGGTGTGAGCCACTGCACCTGGCCTCTTGCCCCATCGATTGATAACTCTCTTTTTACCACCTGGAAATGAAGAAACAGGCCACATAAACCCACAGACATTCCCAT
>PVKP010031715.1:0-26697 GCA_004027715.1 Plecturocebus donacophilus | reverse complement strand
TAAGGAGACTGAGGCAGAAGAATTGCTTGAACCCAGGAGGCAGAGGTTGCACTGAGCCGGGATCACACTACTGCACTGCAGCCCGGCAACAGAGTGAGACTTCGTCTGAAAAGAAACAAAAAAAAAAAAAAAAAAAGGAGAGATCCAAGATGGCCGATTAGCAACAGCTCAGGATTGTAGCTCCCAGGGAAAGTGCAGAGAGCGAGTGGATGCCGCACTTTCAGACGAATTTTTGTTGCCCACAGACTGGGAGATTCCCAGCGGAAGAGCCCCACCGGTCGCCAGCCTGACTCTTTTGGCTGGGGCGGCTGTTTTGCCGGTGCCCCGGTTCTCAGTGCAGAGTATACAAGACTGGGTGCCCTTTAAGTCGGGCTCAGCTGGTCCCATCCCCACAAGGAGAACAGCAATTGGAAGCGCTGAGGACTGAGAGTTTCACAGCAAGCACAGCCAAACCCGGGAAGGTCCAGCTCTGTGGGGAACGGGCATCTACCAAAGGAAAACTAAGAAACAGAAAAACTTCATTACCGGGCAGAGAGAGATCCAAGATGGCTGCTTAGCAGCAGCTCAGGATTGTAGCTCCCAGTGAAAGCGCAGAGAGTGAGTGGATGCCGCAATTGCAGATGAATTTTTGTTGCCCACAAACTGGGAGATTCCCGGCAGAGGAGCCACATGGGTTGCCAGCGCGCGACTCTTTTGGCCGGCGTGGCTGTTTTACCGGCACCCCGGCGCGGCGCTCCTCAGTGCAGAGTGTATGGGACTGGGTGCCCTTTTAGTCGGGCTCACCTGGTCCCATTCCCACAAGAACAGCAATTAAAAGCGCTGAGGACTGAGGGTCTCACAGCAAGCACAGCCAAACCCAGGAAGACCTAGCTCTGTGGGGAAGGGGCGTCCACTAAAGGAAAACTAAGAAACAGAAAAAACTTCATCACCAACAAGCTGGACGTCCACTCAGAGACCCAATCTGAAAGTCAGCTATTACAAAGACGACAGGTGGATAAATCCACAAATAATGGGAAGAAACCAGTGCAAAAAGGCTGAGAACACCCGAAATCAGAATGCCTCTCCTCCTACAGGGGATCGCTCCTCCTACAGGGGATCGCACCTCCTCATTAGCAAGGGAACAAGACCTGACAGATAATGAATGTGATGATCTGTCAGAATCAGGCTTCAGAAGGTGGATAATAAGAAACTTCTGTGAGCTAAAAGAACATGTTCTAACCCAATGCAAAGAAACTAAGAACCTTGAAAGAAGATTTAATGAAATGCTAACAAGAATGGACAACTTAGAGAGGAATATAAGTGAATTGATGGAGCTGAAAAACACAACATGAGAACTTCATGAAGCATGCACAAGTTTCAACAGCTGAATTGACCAAGCAGAAGAAAGGATAACAGAGGTCGAAGATCAACTCAATGAAATAAAACAAGAAGGCGAGATAAGAGAAAAAAGGGTAAAAAGGAATGAACAAAGTCTCCAAGAAATATGGGACTATGTGAAAAGACCTAATCTACGTTTGATAGGTGTTCCTGAATGTGACGAAGAGAATGAATCCAAGCTGGAAAATACTCTTCAGGATATTATCTAGGAAAACTTCTCCAACCTAGCAAGGCAGGCCAATATTCAAGTCCAGGAAATACAGAGAACATCACAAAGATATTCTTCAAGAAGAGCAACCCCAAGGCACATAATCGTCAGATCCACCAGGGTTGAAATGAAGGAGAAAATGCTAAGGGCAGCCAGAGAGAAGGGTCGGGTTACCCACAAAGGGAAGCCCATCAGACTCACAGCAGATCTCTCAGCAGAGACCCTGCAGGCCATAAGAGAGTGGGAGCCAACATTTAACATCCTTAAAGAAAAGAACTTTCAACCCAGACTTTCATATCCGGCCAAACTAAGCTTCATAAGTGAAGGAAAAATAAATTTTTTTGCAAACAAGCAAGTACTCAGAGATTTCATCACCACCAGGCCTGCTTTACAAGAGCTTCTGAAAGAAACACTACACATAGACGGGTACAACCAGTATCAGCCATTCTAAAAACATACCAAAAGGTAAAGAGCATCACCATAATGAAGAATCTACATCAACTAATGGGCAAAACAGCCAGCTAGCATTACCAGAAGCTGCAATTTTCGTCTCTGATAAAACACACTTTGAAACAACAAAGAACATAAGAAACAAAGAGGGACATTACATGGTGATGAAAGGATCAGTACAACAAGAAGAGCTAACGATCCTAAATATATACACACCCATTACAGGAGCACCCAGATACATAGGGCAAATTCGTAATGACTTACAAAGAGACTTAGACTCCCATACAATAATAGTGGGAAACTTTAATATTACACTGTCAATATTAGACAGATCAACAAGATAGAAAATTAACAAGGATATCCAGGACTTGAACTCAGACCTGGAACATGTAAACTTAACAAATATTTACAGAATTCTCCTCCCCAAATCCACAAAACATACATTTTTCTCAGTATCATATTATACCTATTTTAAAAGTGACCACATAATTGGAAGTAAATCACTCCTCAGCAATTGCATAGCATTTCACAGGTTTAAATAAAATATTGGTTGGCTGTTTATTTGTTATTTTCATCCCCTATTCCTTCCTGTCTCCACTGTTAAGCACAATTATTGGCATAAAAGAGGTTTTTAATATCCATTTTTAGACTGCCTTCTAGCCTGGGCAATAAAACAAGAATCCCGTTCTCTCTCCCTCTTTCTCTTCCTCTTTCTCTCTTTCATTCTTTTTTTCTTTCTTTTGCTCTTTCTTTCTTTCTCCTTTTCTCTCTTTTTATTTCTTAAAAAAAAAAAAAAGAAACAAAAAAAAATTAGTTTTACTTTCCAAGGCAATCATTAAGAAATTAACTTTACAAAAATGCAAATCAAAATGACAGTAATTTGATTGTAGCTGAGTGAGTTGGCTCACGCCTATATTCCCAGAACTTTGGAAGGCCAAGGCAGGCCTGAGCAACACAGCAAAATCCCGTGACTACAAAAAATACAAAAAAATTAGCTGTGTGTGGTGGCACACATCTGTTAGTTCCAGCTACTTGGCAGGCTGAAGTAGCAGGATCACTTGAGCCCAGGAGGTTGAGGCTGCAGTGAGCCATGATCGGGCCACTGCACGCCAGCCCAGGTGACACAGTGAGACCCTGTCTCACAAATACTTCACATCCACTAGAATGGCTGTAATTAAAAAACAAGAGAAATTAACTGTTGGGGAGGATATGGAGAAATCCGAACCTTCAGTACATTGTTGGTGCAAATGTAAAATGTTGCAGCAGCTGGAGGGAACAGTTTGGTGATTCTTCAAAAAGTTAAACATTGAATTATATGACCCAGCAATTCTGTAACAGCAGAATCAACCCAATCTTGTTCAACCTTTGTGTAACAAAGTTGAGTGGTTTCTCAGTGCAGCCAACCCCCAGGTTGCAAGTTACAAAACCTAAGCATGCCCAGATGAGCCAAGTGTGCCCCACTGGTGACTTAGGAGCCAAGCAGAATGAAAAAGTTGGTCACAAACATAACCAAAGTGCTTGGATCAAGGAACGGGGACCAAATTCAGAAGCAAGGAGTGCCCTGTTTTGTTGCAGTACAGACTTAAGAGCCAAGGACCCTCAGCATGACCCAATCAGATCATACCTTGTTGAATTTTTCTTTTTTTTTTTTTATGGAATCTCACTTTGTGAACCAGGCTGGAGTGTAGTGGCATGATCTTAGCTCACTACAGCCTCCACCTCCCAGGCTCAAGTGATTCTCCTGCCTCAGCCTCCCAAGCATCTGGGATTACAGGTGCGTACCACCATGCCCGGCTAATTTTTGTATTTTTAGTAGTGATGAGGTTTCACCATATTGGTTAGGTTGGTCTCAACCTCCTGACCTCAGGTGATCCACTTGCCTGGGCTTCCCAAAGTGCTGAGATACAAGCATGAGCTACTACGCCTGGCCCACCTCACTGCATTATCCTATCTTCCTCATTGTAAGTCTCTGCCTATAAAACCAGTCCAGCTTAGGGGGACAGATTTGAGCATGGCAAGCCAACTTTGCAATAAAAGTTTTTATTTTCTCAAAAGCAAGTGCTATGGTATTGTTACTGGTGGAGGGTCCTGACTACAAGTTGTCCTGGTTCTTGGTGTGTTGAACAAAAAATTGAATGAAATGCACAAACAAAGCAACAAAAGAATGAAGCAACGAAGCGCTGATTTACTGAAGCAAAAGTACACACCAAAGAGGGGAATGGGCTCAAGCAAGCAGTTCAGGTGCCCCAGTTGCAAAATCTTCTGGGGCTTAAGTACCCTTTAGAAATTTCCTGTTGGTTACACCCACTTGGCCCCTGACCAATTGGAAGCTAAAGTAAGTTACACTCTATGCAAATAAAGACTTAGCCTGTGACTAATCAGAGGCTAAAATGAAGGCTCCCTGTCTCCACATCCTATTCTCCTGCCTCAGTACTGGCTTCTATGCCCATCAGGCAGTGAGCCCTTGCTCCACAACAATTCCACTCCTGGGTGTACGGTATACTCCCCAGAACTGAAAACAGGTGTTCACAGAAAAACTCAAAGTGGAAATAATCCAAATGTCTATCAGGTGATAAACTGATAACTAAAATGGGACATATCTATACTATAGAATATTACTTAGCAAAAAGGAATGAAGTACTAATATATGTCACAATATGGAGAAACCTTGGAAACATTATGCTAAGTGAAAGAAGTCAGACACAAAAGGTCACATATTATATAATTCCATTTATACAAAATGTCCATAATAGGCAAATCCACAAAAAGTAGATTTGTGGTTTCCAGCAGCTGGGAAGAGGAGAAAACTGAAGTGATTGCTTAGTAGTTACAGGGTTTCTTTCTGGACTAATGAAAATGTTCTGGAACTGTATAGTGGTGACGTCTATATAACTCTGTAAACATATTAAATGCCACTGAATTGTATACTTTAAAATGAATAAAATGGTGAATTTTATGCTACGTAAATTTACCTCAATTAAAAAAAAATTTGCCCAGCATGGTAGCTCACACCTGTAATCCCAGCACTCTTAGAGGCTCAGGCAGGGGGATTGCTTGAGGCCAGGGGTTTGAAACCAGCCTGGGTAACACAGCAAGACCCAATTAAAAAAAAAAAAGCAGCCAGAACAGTGGCACATGCCTATAATCCCAACTACTCAGGAGGCTGAGCACATGCCATCACGCCTGGCTGATTTTCATATTTTTAGTAAAGATGGGATTTCACCATGTTGGTCAGGGTGGTCTTGAACTCCTGACCTTGTGATCCAGCCGCCTCAGCCTCCAAAGTGCTGGGATTACAAGCATGAGCCACTGTGTCTGGCCATTTTTTTTTTTTTTTTTTCAGTAAAGATAGCATTTGACTGTGTTGGCCAGGCTGAACTGGTAACTCCCAACCTCAAGTGAGCCGCCAACCTCTAACTCCCCCTCCCAAATTGCTGGGATTACAGGTGTGAGCCACTGCTCCTGGCCTGAATCTTTTATATGTAAAGTTTTTAGTAAGTATTTATTAAGTAAATGAATGAAAATTGTGAAGAGTACTGTGATAGAAAATAACAAATCCTTTTGTAGTTCCTAAGTGTGAAGAATGGGTACTCATGCACATGTGTGATATGTGGTACCTTCAAATCTTGTTCTGTGCACATTACCTGTCTCACATGGAAAAAAAAAGAAGAAAATGAAAAAGGGAGACTACCTCAGTCCCTTGCCAAGGGAGGTCTTTATGAGAATGCGACAGGTAAGGACGTTAAGGATAGCAGGAGCCAATTGTACAAGAAGAGTGGGAAGAGTTTCTGGTAGAGAGAGAATCGTGTGCAAACACCTTAAAGCAGTAAAGAAGTTGACTTCTTCTAGGAATAGAAACAGAGAAAAATAAACTTCTTTGTTGTTTAAGCCACCATTATTTGAGGTTTCTCTCATTCAAAACCAACATTAATTTGAACAAATACAAGTATTTGGAGGAATTTTAAAGGTTGAGTCTAAGATTGGTACAGAAGAGAAAATGACAGAGAAGAGCCAAAACATTCCTGAGTAAGAACCTGATATTACTGATATTTTTTAAAAAAACCACTATAGAGGACGGGCCTCAAACACTACTGGGAGGTCGAGGCGGGCAGATCATGAGATCAGAAGTTTGAGAGCAGCCTGGTCAACACAGTGAAACCCCATCTCTATTAAAAATACAAAAATTAGCCAGACATGGTGGCATCCCTGTAATCCCAGCTACTTGGTAAGCTGAGGGAGGAAAATCGCTTGAACCCAGGAGGCGAAGGTTGCAGTGAGCTCAGATTGTGCCACTGCACTCCAGCTTGGGTGTCAGAGCTAGACTCTGTCTCAAAAAAAAAAAAAAAAAAAATTGGGCCGGGCATTGTGGCTCATGCCTGTAATCCCAGCACTTTGGGAGGCCAAGAAGGGCAGATCACCTGAGGTCAGGAGTTCAAGACCAGACTGGCTAACACAGTGAAACCCCATTTCTACTAAAAATTCAAAAAATTAGCCAGACATGGTGGCGTGTGCCTGTAATCCCAGCTACTTGGGAGGCTGAGGCAGGAGAATTTCTTGAACCAGGGAGGTGGAGGTCGCAGTGAGCCAAGATTTCACCACTGTACTACAGCTTGGGCCACAAGAGCAAAACTCCATCTCTGAATAAATAAAAAGATTCTATACCATAGGCTATGAAATCCTCCTTACTTTTCACTGTTTTAATTAAATATGTATTGATTTACCAGTTAATTTCCTGACCCTCTCTAAAGGGACACTCTAGAATATAAATTCTAAGGCCATATCTGTTTTGGTTGTCACTGTTTCTTTTGACTTCAGAATAGTAACTGGTACATAGGAGACAATAAATATTTGTAGAGTGAATGTATAAAATGCCAAGCTCAAAATATTATTTTCATTTTTTCAGGATTAGGGACATAAATGAGGCAATCACCTCAAAGAATGACAAATTTGATTAGAAAATGGAATTGTTAGCCATTACCAAATAAAATAAATCAAAGATTGTTTTTAATATCAAAAAACCTCAAGGCCAGGTACCTTGTTTTTGTTGTTGCTTTTTTTTTGTTTGTTTTTTTATTTTAAGATGGGGTTTCACCATGATGGCCAGGCTGTTCTTGAACTCCTGACCTCAGGTGATCCACTCACCTCGGCCTCCCAAAGTGCTAGGATTACAGGCGTGAGCCACCGCGCCCAGCCCAGGTAACTTGTAATCCCAGCACTTTGGGAGGCCAAGGTGGGCAGATCACTTAAGGTCAGGAGTTGGAGACCAGCCTGGCCAACATGGTGAAACCCTGTCTCTACCAAAAAATACAAAAGTTAGCTGGGTGTGGTGGTACACGCCTGCAGTCCCAGCTACTCGGGAGGCTGAGGTGGGAGAATCACTTAAACCAAGGAGGCAGAGGTTGCAGTGAGCTGAGATCATGCCACTGCTCTCTAGCCTGGGCAACAGAGTGGAATGCTGCGTATTAGTCCATTTTCATGCTGCTGATAAAGACATACATGAGACTGGGTAATTTATAAAGAAAAAGAGCCTTAATGGACTCATAGTTCCAAATGGTTGGGGAGGCTTCACAATCATGGTGGAAGACTAAAGGGACATCTTACATGGTGGCAGATGAGAGAATTAGAGCCAAGTGAAAGAGAAAACCCCTTATAAGATCATCAGGTCTCATGAGACTTATTCACTACCATGAGAACCGTATGGTAGAAACTGCCCCCATGATTCAATTATCTCCCACTGGGTCCCTCCCACAACTCGTGGAAATTACAGAAGCTACAATTCAAGATGAGATTTGGGTGAGAACACAGCCAAACCATATCACCTTGTAAAAAAAAAAAAGAAGAAGAAGAAGAAAGAAAGAAGAAAGAAGAAGGAAAGAAGGAAAGGAAAGAGAAAGAAAGAAAGAGGAAAAGAAAGAAAGAAAGAAAGAAAGAAAGAAAGAAAGAAAGAAAGAAAGAAAGAAAGAAAGAAAGAAAAAGAAAGAAAGAAAGAAAGAGGAAAGAGGAAAGAATTTAGCCTCCAGCTCCCAGCAAGCAGGCAGCCTCAATTTTGCATCTCAGTAAGGGTCCTCTGACATGCAGACTTCATCTTTTTTTCCATGTTCCTACTATACATAGAGTGGTCATACATTGTCCAAACTAGAAAATTTTTGAGAGATAAAAGCAAGACACTGAATATGTGAATGAAAAATGGGCAGGCCATATGCAAAAACAGAACTCTGACTCACAATCTGCAGCAGTCAGACCAGAAAACCAATCTTATCATCTAAAAGTCAGACATGTAGGAAGTCAGACCACTATCACTGGCAAACAATCCAGGGAACCCAGCAACTACCCTGTAACAAATGGCACCAGACGGCAAGAACTTTATTAATAAATTATAGCTTTTCTAATTTTTGTACCTGGTCTCAACTTAGGAACAAAGAGAAAACCAGCTATGCATCCCAACCAAACACATAGGATGCTCTGCTAGTTCTAGTTATCCTATCTATAGCTTCCATATGCCAACAGTCTTCAGTTAGGGTATACCTGAAGCCTTCCCCCTTTCCCCACTATACAGTTTTTCCACTCCTCTGCCTGTCTTTGAGGCTCTGCCAAAACGCAAGTGATGGTGGCTGACTCCCTTGTTGCAGCAAACTCTGAACAAATAGTCTCCTTTTCTCATGTGTTTGGTCTTCATGTATTTCCACAAAGGAATACTGGTAATAATTATGCTGAACAAACAGGCAAAAATCAGGACTGTCCTGAGCAAATCTAGACATAATCACACTAGTTATAAAGCACAATTAGACAAGAAGCTGTTTGCTAATGAAATACTGTACAAGGCTTAGGAAAGTGAAAGTGTAAAAGGCAAAAGATAAAATATGCCACCACCACTAGGTGGGGTTATACCACTAAAGAAAGGAGGGTGTTTCAATTAAAAAAGGAAGTACTTGAATTGTATGAGCACTTAGTTTACTGTTCAGTAATCTTTTCGGTTTTGATGCATGATACTATAAATCCAAACACCGGAATCAATGTAAAATGGTCTTCTGGGCAATAATTGCTGAAATAATTCCAATGGAAAATGTTCAAGCATATTATCATCTAGAATTAATTCATTTTCAATTATTGCCTTCTGCACCTAAAGCAGTAATGAAGTGAACAACACATTCCCTGCCTTTAAGAACAAAGCATTCTAGAGTACTTCAAGTTTACATATGAAGGGCTGGTTACATAATTTGTAAGACCTAGTACAAAATGAAAATAAGGGACGGCTTGTTCAGAAAGTATTTCAAGATGGCAATAGTAGAGCATTAAACCACGTGTGGGGCCCTTCTGAGCACAGGGCCCTGTGTGACTGCACAGGCCACACACCTATGAAGTTAACCCTAAGTGTAGGTTAGTATTCTATGACAAATTACAGACTAATAAACTATGTTGCCTAGTACATGTTGTGATGCTCCTAGGCCTTTCAGTGTATTTTTTTTTTTTTTTTTTTTTTTTTTTTTGAGATGGAGTTTTGCTCTTTTGCCCAGGCTGGAGTGCAATGGTGCAATCTCGGCTCACTGCAACCTCTGCCTCCCATGTTCCAAGTGATTCTCCTGCCTCAGCCTCCCAGGTAGCTGGGATTACAGGCATGCGCCACCACACCCAGATAATTTTGTATTTTTAGTAGAGACAGGGTTTCAGCATGTTGGTCAGGCTGGTCTTGAAGTCCTGACCTGAGGTGATCCACCTGCCTCTGCCTCCCAAAGCGCTGGGATTATAGGCGTGAGCCACTGCACCTGGCTTCAGTGTGTTTTTATTCTATGTGGTACATTTGGCATGCACAGAATTACATTTCATTTTTAAAATTACTAAGCATTGACTATACTTGTACTATATGCTGTAGGGAACCTTTACAAACATTTAATGTAATCAAGCACATATTTAATTTATTTATTTTTTTCTTTTTTTGAGACAGAGTCTCACTCTGTCGCCAGGCGCCAGGCTGGAGTGCAATGGCACAATCTTGGCTCACAGCAACCTCCGCCTCCCGGGTTCAAGCAATTCTCCTACCTCAGCCTCCCGAGTAGCTGGGACTACAGGCGTACACCACCATGCCCAACTAATTTTTGTATTTTTAGTAGAGACAGGGTTTCACCATGTTGGTCAGGCTGGTCTTGAACTCCTGACTTCAAGTGATCCGCCCACCTCGGCCTCCCAAAGTGCTGGGATTACAGGTGTGAGCCACCGCGCCTGGCTTAATTTTTTAAATGTTATAAAAAGTTACAATTATAATTCTTCTGCTTTTCCCCACAAGCCGAAAGGGCAGAGCAGAGACTGAAACTGGTGGGCACTCAATAAATACTTGTCGAATGAATGCAAGAGGGCTGGAAAGTTCAAAGTCAAGGAGCCATCATTTGGCGAGGGCCTTCTTGCTGTGTCATCCCATGGCAAAAGGCAGAATGGCAAAAGGGCCAAATTTTATTTAGCCTTAAAAAACAAAAGAGGCCAGGCGCTATGGCTCATGCCTGTAATCCCAACACTTTGGGAGGCTGAGGCAGGTGGATCACTTGAGGTCAGGAGTTCAACATCAGCCTTACAAACATGAAGAAACCCCATTTCTACTAAAACTACAAAATTACCCAGGTGTGGTGGCACATGCCTGTAATCCCAGCTACTTGGGAGGCGGAGGCAGAAGAATGGCTTGAACCTGGAAGGCAGAGGCTGAGGGGAGCCGAGATCACGCCATTGCACTCCAGCCTGGGGCAAAAAGAGCAAAAATCTGTCTCAAAAAAAAAAAAAAAAGAAAAAAAAAAACAGCAACAACAAAAACAAAGGAAAGGCTGGGTGTGGTGACTCACACCTGTATGTAATCCCAGCACTTCAAGAGGCCAAGGCAGGCAGATCACCTGAGGTCAGGAGTTCTAGATCAGCCTGGCCAACATGGCAAAACACCATCTCTACTAAAAATACAAAAAATTAGTTGGGTGTGGTGGCATGCACCTGTATTCCCAGCTACTTGGGAGATTGAGGTGGTAGAATCACTTGAACCCAAGAGGCAAAGGTTGCAGTGAGCTGAGATTGCACTACTGCAGTCCAGCCTGGGTGACAGAGTGAGACTCCATCTCAAAAAAAAAAAAAAAAACGGCCGAGTGTGGTGGCTCACGCCTGTAATCCTAGCACTTTGCGAGGCCGAGGTGGGTGGATCACCTGAGGTCAGGAGTTCAAGACCAGCCTGGCCATCATGGTGAAACCCCATCTCTATTAAAAAAAAAAAAGGAAGGAAATTCTAACACATGCTACATGAGGGCATTATGCTAACAAGCCAGTCACAAAAGTCAAATACTAGAAGATTTCACTTATATGAGGAAGTTAGTGTTGTCAAAATCATAAAGACAGAAAGTAGAATGGTAGTTGCCAGGGGCTGGGGGGAGGGAGGATTGGGGAGTTATCTTTTAATTGGTATAGAGTTTCAGTTTTACAAGATGAAAATAGTTCCGGAGCTAGATGGCAGCGATGGTTGCATATCATGAACTTAGTAGAGACAACGTTTCACCATGTTTGCCAGGCTGGTCACGAACTCCTGACCTCAAGAGATCCGCCCACCTCGGCCTCCCAAAGTTCTGGGATTACAGGTATGAGACACCTCACCCAGCTTCACACTCTTCTCCTAATTCCATTTTATCTCCTCCCTCTGCCCCTGAATACACTGCACTTAACCTTGTCACAAGTCAAATAGGACCTGAAATAAGAGTACTCAAAACACGACTGAAATAAAGAAAACAGAAACTAAAGCTTGCAACTTAAAAAAAATGCTTGGTAACTGTCCCTTTGTGTCTCCCTAACTGCAGGATAAACTTACCTGGAGCAAACAGAAACGTTTAATAAAATTCTGGGCCAAGGAGTCTTGCACTGGATATATTCAACAAATTACCTGCTCATAACAGGGTAGGTCAAACGAGTTCTAAAAGTAGCAGATGACTTAGTTATCCGGATAAATCCGTCCTTCCTTTTCTTATTCACCTAGCTCTTTTGTGGGGCCTCAAAAATGTAAGGTAACTACGTGGGAAAGCAAGCATAGGCTGGTGGTGTATTTTTATCCTGATTTTATCACTCCAAGTACCTACTGTCGCTGGTTTTGCCAAGACTAGCTTTGTATTAGAATGAAGCGTGGCTGGAAAGCCTGAGGAAAGCAAACCAAGTTTACCAGCGGAAGTCGTTGATAGCCTCCCCGCCCGCTGCTCCGGGGTGGGAGCCTCCTCCAGCCTGGTTCGCCCGGCGGGGAACCAATAAGGTTGAGCGCGTTCAAAGGGGCCTAATCGTCCAAGGCCCATTGGGCATGCCTGAAAAATAAGGCCCCTAGAAACTCCCTGAGGTGTTCAAATGTTTTCCCGTTCCTCGGAATTTTCCCCTCTCGTTCGCACAACTTTTATTCTGATGGAAACGGGGCGGGCTAGGACTCAGGAGGGGCGCATTTCAGGTCCTACTGGCCCGGCGATCGCGGCGGGCAACCCCTATGAGGCCCCCGGTTAGCAGGGAGCTGGCGGTCCGAGCAGTGGCTCAGGAGACCGACGCGATGAAGCCCAGACCTGCGGGGTTCGTGGACAATAAACTCAAGCAGCGAGTCATCCAGGTGTGTATTCTGCACCGCTCGGCCTCGCCATGGGCCCCGATTGCTGCCCCAGCGTGCCACTGCCCTTTTTTCGGGCGGCGTCCGGGTGGAACTCAACTAGTCTTCTTGCCCCAGTCTGGGCCTGGGCGTGCGTCTGTTCCTCTTTCGCTGGTGGTGCTGGGGCCCTCCCTACCCACGTTGGTGCGGAGTCTCAAAGAGCAGCCAGGTACGGTGGGAGGGTGCAGGTTGGTGGGGCTGCCCGGGTTGTCTCGTCGTCTTCAGCCCTGATCATTCAGGAGAGTGGAGTTAGCCTTTGAATTTTAACCTCTTTGGCTTGTGAAGTTAGTACAGGAATGGCCTTCCAATGCTCTCATTGTAAGAGGTCCTTGAGACGGGGTGGTATAAATAATATGTAAAATTTCCGTTCTCAAGGAACTTACACACTAAAACGTGATAACATGGGTCTGGCAACTGTATCAGGCACCTTACCTACGGTTTTCTCATTTTAATGACCGTCAGTAAAAAGCAGTGCATGGCAAATACCTTAGAATGTAACCAAGAAGTCTGAGTTAAAAAATGGGAGAGATTTTTGTTCACTTTGTAATTTGTGAGCTACACATTCTCCTTGTTTTTTTTTTTTCAAGTCACCAGCCCCTAAACAATCTCCTTTTCGGACCCATCTGTTTCTACCAACTTGTAAGTGTTGGAAGTGCTCTGAGCTACTGTTCTCTCTCTCTTTTTTTTCTTTTTCTTTTCTTTCCATATAAATAATGAAGAAAGTAACTAGAAGAGCTACTGTTCTCTTACCTCCTCTTCCTCATCTTTCCTCATACACTGCTCTTGTCTATCCATACTTCCTATGTGATCTCATTCAGTCTAATAACCTTTGAATAGTATCTACATATTGTCTATATATTTACTTCATTTTATTTTTATTTTTCTGAGACACAATCTCGTTCTGTTGCCTAAGCTAGAGTGCAGTGGCTGTTTATGGGCACAATCATAGCTCACTGCACCCTCGACCTCCTGGACTCAAGCGATCCTCCCTCCTCAGCCTTCCCAGTAGCTGGGAGTACAGGTGTGCACCACCATACCTCGCTAATATATTATTATTATTTGTAGAGACGAGCTTCCAGTACGTTATTCGGGCTGATCTTGAACTCCTGCGTTCAAGCAATCAGGCCTCAGCCTCCCAAAGTGCTGGGATTACAGGTGCAAGCCGCTGCACTGGCCTCTATATATTTATGACCCCTAAATTTATATCTCCAGTCCAGATTTTATCTTGAATTACAGATTGACATATCCAGCTGCCTAGGCAGCATGCATATCTCCAAATTAAAATGGCCAAGTGGAACTTGTGATTTTCTTAGTGTTCTATATCTTGGTAAATGATACTACCATTCATCCAGTGGTTAAGGCCAAAAACTTTAAGGATCATTCTGAGTCTTTCATTTCTTATATACCATCCATCAACAGCCTGATTGGCTTTACTTTCAAAATATATTCCAAGTACTTCTTACCATCTTTCCCTCTAACCATCTTAGTCCAAACTATCATCTCTACCTTAGACTATTGCAATAGCCTCCTAACTGATCTCTCTGATTCTGCTTTTACCTAAAGCCTATTTCCCACAGAGCAGCCAGAAACACTATTTCTCACTGCAACCGGTGCCTCCTGGATTCAAGTGATTCTCTTGCCTCAGCCTCCCAAGTAGGTGGGATTACAAGTGCACGTCATCACACCTGGCTAATTTTTGTATTTTAGTAAAGACAGAGTTTCACCATGTTGGCTAGGCTGGTCTCGAACTCCTGACCTCAGGTGATCCATTCCCCTTGGCCTCCCAAAGTGCTGGGATTACAAGTGTGAGCCTCCATGCCCAGCCAAGACATCCTTTAAAAGGGAAAAATCGGGCTAGGGGAGGGGTAGCATTAGGAGAAATACCTAATGTAGATGACAGGTTGATGGGTGAGGCAAACCATCATGGCACATGTGTACTTATGTAACATGTTCTACACATGTGTCCCCTAACTTGAAGTATAATAAAAATAAAAAAGGGAAAAATCAGAGCTTGCCATAGTCTGCTCGAAACCCTTCAGTGGAGTCACAGACATCTAGAGTAAAACCGGTCTAAAAAGCCCTGCATATTCTGGCCTCTATTGTCCTAGTTTACGTTTCCTCTCCTGTCTTAACCACACAGACCTTCTAAAACATGCCAAGCACAGGACCTTCGTTCTCATTGTTCATTCACTCTGAATTAATCTTCCTCTGGATGTTCCTGTGTCCCACAACTTGCTTCTTCAATTTATTCAGTTTTCTGAGCAGTGACTCCTAATTACTGGATCTAGTGGCCACCTTCTCTGTCCTTACACTTGACTGCTTTTCGGCATTTGACATTGTCAGTTTTCCTCTATAGCTTTCACTTTGGTTCATTATAAAAGTACAGATTTAATATCCCTTATTCTAAATGCTTAAGACCAAAAAATGTTTCAGATTTTGGATTGTTTGCCTATACAGAATGAGATATCTGGGGATGGGACCCAAGTTAAACATGAAGTTTATTTATGTTTCATATTCACCTTATACACGTAGCCTAAAGGTAATCTTATACAGTATTTTAAATAGATTTTCACTTAGCTATACATTTAATTTAATTTTTTATTTTTGAGACCGGGTTCTGCTCTGTCACCCAGGCTGGAGTACAGTGTTGTGACACTGCTCATTACCACCTCAAACTCCTGGGGTCAGGTGATTCTCCCACCTCAGCCTCCCATGTAGCTGGTACCACAGGTGTGTACCACCATGTCTGGCTAATTTTAAAATTTTTTGTAGAAATGATATCTTACCATCTTTCCCAGGCTGGTCTCGAACACTGGGACTCAAGCAATCCTCCTGCCTTTGCCCCTCAAAGTTGCTGGGATTACAGTTTTGAGCCACCACACCCAGGCTATTTTATTTATTTATTTTTGATACAAGGTCTTGTTCTCTTTCCCAGGCTGGAGTGCAGTGGCTCTGTCATAGCTCACTGCAACCTCTAACTCTGGGCTCAAGCAATCTCCCACCTTGGCCTCCCAAAATGCTGGTATTACAAACACAAGCCACCACACCCAACTAATTTTTAAATTTTTTTGTAGCGACAATGTTAAACTTTGTTGCCCAAGGTGGTCTTGAACTCCTGGGTTCCCAAAGTGTTGGGATTACAGGTATGAGCCACCATGCCCAGCCAAAAGGTGATTTAATATTGAAACAAAATTGCCTCAAGCTAGTAGTTCCTGCAGTGTCTGACAGATGTCAAGTATCACTGTGTTCCCTGAAGTTTGTAATATCCCCTGGTGCCCTGTTGAGTTTATTGCAGTGTTCTGGGGTTGTTTGGAAACCTAGGATGTTAGTAAATAAGCCCTCACTTACTGCCTTATAACTATTCTAGTAATTATTAGTATTGTGGTATAGTGATTAATAATGTTGATTAAATTTTCTGATTCCAGACTTGACAATTATTTGGTTACTTTTATTTATGTTTCTGGTATGCTTTATTAATGAAAAGTTTATATTAAAGTATAATGTGTTCAAATAGCCCAATCCGTTGATTAAAACCACTGAGTTTGAAATATTGAGTGTTTTATATTTGTTATATTTTCTGTTTTAGTACCTTACCAGTAACAAATGTGGCAAATATGTGGACACTGGAGTCTTAGCATCTGATTTACAAAGAATGTACAGGTAAAGAAATATAGTTTCCAGATCCTTGGATTTTTCTTTCCCCTTTACCATTTTAAAAGTTTATATCCTGCTTAAATTTCCAATTGATATCAATAGCTGCTGGCATTAGTTCACCAATCCATAATCTTGGATCTCAGTTTGGTTATACAAACATTTATCAAGTACCTATTATGTGCAGTAAGATGTTTTTTGTACTGTGGGGGATAGTCACTGCTTATCTTTCAGTAACTTGTAGTCTAGTCAAGAGATAGAGATGCTATTATATTACTTTCTTTCCTGCTTCATTAGAAAATTAAAACTGGGCCAGGTGTAATGGCTCATGCCTGTAATCTTAGCACTTTGGAAGGCTGAGGTGGGAGGACGGCCTAAGCCCAGGAGTTTGAAACCAGCCTGGGCAACTTGGAGAAACCCCATCTCTACAAAAAATATACAAAAATTTGCCAGGCTTGGCAGTATGCACCTGTGGTCCCACCTACTTGGAAGGCGGAGGTGGGAGGATCACTTGAGCCCAGGAGGTCAAGGCTGTAGTGAGCTGTGGTCATGCCACTGCACTCTAACCTCAGAGACAGAGTGAGATACTGTCTCAAAAAAAGAAAGAAAGAAAATTAAAACCATCACCAACAGGTATGATCTCCCTGAGTTTCCCAACTCTCTTTATTATTTATTTATTTTATTTTATTTTATTTTTCTTGAGACAGAGTCTCTCTCTGTCGCCAGGCACCAGGCTGGAGTGCAGTGGCGCGATCTCAGCTCACTGCAACCTCCACCTCCCAGGTTCAAGCAATTCTCCTGCCTCAGCCTCCCAAGTAGCTGGGACTACAGGCACACGCCACCACACCCAGCTAATTTTTGTATTTTTTTAGTAGAGACGGGGTTTCACCATGTTGGCCAGGATGATCTCTATCTCTTGACCTTGTGATCTGCCCGCCTCGGCCTCCAAAGTGCTGGGGTTACAGGCGTGAGCCACCCTGCCCGGCTTCTCTTTTTTTTTTAATACAATTTTTATTTTTATTTTTTGTGGAGATAGGGCCTTTTTGTATTTGTCCAGTTGATCTTGAATACCTGACCTCAAGTGATCCTTCCACCTTGGCCTCTCTAAGTGCTAGGATTATAGGCATGAGCCACCATGCCTATAATCTTTCCTGAGTCTTTTTTTTTTTGAGACAGAGTCTTGCTCTGTCACCCAGGCTATAGTATAGTGACCTGATCTCCACTCACTGCAACCTCTGCCTCCTGGGTTCAAGCAATTCTCTTGCCTCAGCCTCCTGAGTAGCTGGGATTACAGGCGTGCACTAACCATGCCTGACTAATTTTTGTATTTTTAGTAGAGATGGGGTTTTGCCATGTTGGTCAGGCTGGTCTCGAACTCCTGACCTTAGGTGATCCACCCACCCCGGCCTCCCAAAGTGCTGGGATTACAGGCGTGAGCCACCGCACCCAGCCAAGAATACCTTAATTATTTCTAAAGGCCTTATCTCCAAATGCAGTCACATTCTGAGGTACTGGGGGTTAGGACATCAACATAAGAATTTAAGGGAAACAATTCAACCTATTGGACTATGTCCTGTGGCCCCCGAAATTTGTGTCCTTCTCATGTACAGATACATTCATTTTGTTCCACAAGCCCCGAAAGTCTTAACTCATTTTAGCATCAACTCTTCAGTCCAAACTCTCATCTAAATATCATCTAAGTCAGGCCAGATGCAAGGACTCACATCTATAATCCTAGCTTTTTGAGAGGCCAATGGCTTAAGGCCATAGAGTTCAAGACCAGCCTGGGCAACATAGTGAGACCCTATCTCTACAAAATAAAAATAGAAATAATTAGCTGGGTATGGTGGCATGAACCTTGCTACTCAAGAGGCTGAGGTGGGAGAATTGCTTCATCCCAGGAGTTCAAGGTTGCAGTGAGCTATGATTCCATCAGTGCACTCCAGCTGCTCCAGACCCTGTCTCTAAAATAAATTTTTAAAAGTATATCATCTGAATTAATCGGTAGTGGCTGAGATTCAAGGTATGATTTATCCTAGGGCAAAATTCTTCTTTGTCTATGAACCTGTGAAACCAGACAAGTTATCTGCTTTCAAAATACAGACATGCTGCGTAACAATGCTTCAGTCAGTGATGGACCTCATGTATGATGGTGATCCCATATGATTATTACATCATATTTGTACTGTACCTTTTCTGTGTTTAGATGTGTTTAAATACACAATACCATTGTGTTACAGTTGCCTATAGTATTTAGTACAATCATAGACTGTATAGGTTTGTAGACACAATAGGCTATACCATGTAGTCTAGGTGTGTAATAGGCTATACCATCTAGGTTTGTGTAAGTACCCTCTTATTTTTGTTTTCACACAGTGAAAATGCTTAATGATGCACATCTCAGAATGTTTCTCCATTGTTTAGTGATACACAATTGTACAATGGCGGGACAGGCATAGGCGTAGGTTAGGCATTCCTATTGTAGAAGAGAGCAGTTGGAAAAAAGAAAGGGTCATGGGTCCCAAGCAAGTCTAAAACCAAGCAGGACAAATTTCATTAGATTTTCAGGCTTTAGAATAATCTTCTTTGGCCTGATGCTCTGCCCTGTGGGTGCAGTAGGGTGGTGATCCTGCCCTGTGGTACCTAGAAGGAGACAGCCCCACCTGCTGGACCTGTGCCCTCTAGGCCTGTGTTGGCAGTGGCAGCCCTGCATTCTTTTGAGCCTCCTTAAGGGTCATTCTTCCCTTTTCTTGAAGGATAACTTGTCTTTACAGCTGGGTAGTTTTATTGGCCCCATCCTATAGAATCCTGGAAGTCCAACAGCCTTCCTTAATTTTGTCCCCATCTCTGTCCCTTCAGTCCAAGTTGGTAGTGTTTCTGTTGCTTTAACCCATCCCTATTCCTGGCTTCTGCTGAGATGGCTGACTGGATCCATAAGTCATATGCTGGTAATCCCTTTAGCAAATTGTTGTCTCTCCATACCCTTGATGTTCTCTCTAGATTATGCTTTTTCATTTTTTACAATATGGATAGACCGAGAATTTTCCAATCTTCAGGTTCTGGTTTCCTTTTTGTTTAATAATTCCTTCTTTATCTCTCTCTATACCATAAAATTTCACTATAAGCAGCAAGGAGAAATCAGGCCACACCTCAACACTTTTCTTGGAAATCTGAGTGAAATATCCAAATTCATCACTTACAAGTTCTACTTTTAAAACAGTAAAACACGAGTCCTCAGCCACTTCATAACATGGACTGCCTTTCCTCCAGTTTCCAATAACATGCTTCTCATTTCTGTCTGAGACCTCACCAGGAGCATCTTTAACATTCATATTTCTACTAGTATTCTCTCTCTCTGTGTGTATATAACTATAGAACCTTCCTATAGCTCTTCTCTTGTCTTTCTGAGCCCTCACCAGAATTGCCTTCAGGATCCATATTTCTAACAGCAGTCACTTCGGAGCCATCTAGGTTTCTTCTCACATGCACCTCAAAACTCTCTGGCCTCTATGACCTAGTTCCAAAGCCATTTCTACATTTTAAAATATTTGTCACAGTAGCACTATACTTAACAGTACTAAAATCTGTTTTTGTTTTGTCGGGTTTTTTTTTTTTTTGAGACGGAGTCTCGCTCTGTCGCCTAAGCTTGAGTGCAGTGGTGCAATCTCAGCTCACTATAACCTCTACCTCCCGGGTTCAAGTGATTCTCCTGCCTCAGCCTCTCAAGTAGCTGTGACTACAGGTGCCCACCACCACGCCTGGCTAATTTTTGTGTTTTTAGCAGAGATGGGGTTTCACTATGTTGGCCAGACTGGTCTCGAATTCTTGACCTCATGATCCGCCTGCCTCAGCCTCCCAAAATGCTGGGATTACAGGCCATGAGCCACCGTGCTGGGCCCTAAAATCTGTATTAGGAAGGAAGAAAAGAAGAGAAACTAAGACAGGCTTTTTAAAACAACAGTGTACCTCACTTTGGCTACCACCCAGTAGTATTCTTCCTTCTTTTCATCAGAATTTATTTCATGAATATTCTAAGGCCAGGTGCAGTGATGCACATCTATAATTTCAGCAGTTTGAGAGGCTAACACAGGATCTCTTGAGGCCAGGAGTTTGAGACCAGCCTGGGAAACATAGCAAGACTTTGTCTTTACAAAAATGTAAAAAATTAGCATGGCATGTGGCATGCACCTCTAGTCGGTTCTAGCTACTCGGGAAGTTGAGGCAGGAGGATCACTCGAGGCCAGGAATTAAAGTCTGCAGTGAGCTACGATTGCATCACTGCACTGAAGCCTAGGTGACAGAGTAAGACCCTGTCTCTTAAAAAATAAAAATAGGGATCGGGCGTGGTGGCTCATGCCTGTAATCCCAGCACTTTGGGAGGCCAAGGTGGGCGGATCACGAGGTCAAGAGATTGAGACCCTCCTGGCCAACATGGTGAAACCCCATCTCTACTAAAACTACAAAAATTAGCTGGGCATGGTGGCACACGCCTGTGGTCCCAGCTACTGGAGAGGCTGAGGTGGAATAATCACTTGAACCCAGGAGGCAGAGGTTGCAGTGAGCCTAGTTTGCGCCACTGCACTCCAGCCTGGTGACAGAGCAAGACTCTGTCTCAAAAAAATAAAAATAAAATAGGCTGGGTGTGGTGGCTCGTACCTGTAATCCCAGCACTTTGGGAGGCTGAGGTGGGCGGAACACAAGGCCAGGAGATCGAGACCATCCTGGCCAACATGGTGAAACCCCATCTCTACTAAAAATACAAAAATTAGCTGGGTGTGGTGGCGGACACCTGTAATCCGAGCTATTCGGGAGAGGCAGGAGAATCGCTCGAACCCGGGAAGTGGAGGTTGCAGTGAGCTGACATCAGGCCACTGTACTCCAGCCTGGTGACAGAGCAAGACTCTGTCTCTAAATGAGTAAATAAATAAAGACCGACTTAAGTTTTTTTTTTTTTTTTTGAGACAGTCTCACTCTGTCTCCAGGCTGGAGTGCAGTGGCATGATCTTGGCCCACTGCAACCTCCGCCTCCTGGGTTCAATCAATTCTCCTGCCTCAGTCTCCCAAGTAGCTGGGACTACAGCCATGCACCACCACGCTCAGCTAATTTTTATATTTTTAGTAGAGACAGGATTTCACCATGTTGGCCAGGATGGTCTCTATCTCTTAACCTCGTGATCCGCCCACCTCGGCCTCCCAAGGTGCTAGTATTACAGGTGTGAGCCCTAAGCTTGTTTCTGTACCCACCACTCACTACACTGAAATCTATAAATTGTGTTTGGTTGGTAACTTTTTTTCTTAGTTGATGGTATGACTGTTACTCAGCCAGTCACCCAAATTATCTATATGTTGTCTACTTCCTTCTAACTAGCTTCCAATCCCCCTGCCATGTCTGTAATAAGTCACCAAGAAGCCTTGCTGTTGTCTCTTAAATATTTCATGATGCTTGTTCTCTCCTTTCCCTCCCATTACTATTGTAATCCAGAGCCTTGTTATTTCTTGTCGAGACTACTGTTTCAGCTTTGTTTTTGTTTTTGTTTGTTTTCTGAGATGGAATCTCACTTTGTCACCCAGGCTGGAGTGCAGTGGTGCAGTCTCTGCTCACTGCATCCTCCACCTCCCGGGTTCAAGTGACTCTCCTATCTCAGCCTCCTGAGTAGCCAGGACTACAGGCGCATGCCACCATACTCAGCTAATTTTTGTATTTTTAGTTGAGACAAGGTTTTGCCATGTTGGCCAGGCTGGTCTTGAACTCCTGACCTCAGGTCATCCTCCTGCCTCAGCTTCCCACAGTGTTGGGATTATAGGCATGTGCCACCGTGCCTGGCCTGTTTCAGCTTTTAGACATGCTCCCTACATCTATCTGCCATCTTCTCTTATCCAGGTGTTGGCAAACTATGGCCGTCAAACCAGTTCTTGCCTACCACCTTGTTTGGTATGGCTCATGAACTAAGAATCGTTTTTACATCTTTATTTATTTATTTTAATTTTGAATTTTTATTTTTTATTTTTTGAGACATGGTCTCACTCTGTTACCCAGCGTGGAGTACAGTAGCACAATCTTCATTCACTGTAGCTTCAGCCCCTTGGGTTCAAGTGATCCTCTCGCCTCAGCCCCTAAATAACTGGGACTAAGGCACGTGCCACCATGCCCCACTAATTTTTTGTATTTTTTGTAGAGATGGGGTTTTGTCATGTTGCCCAGGCTGTTCTTGAACTCCTGAGCTCAAGTAATCTTCCTGCCTCAGCCTCCCAAAGTGCTAGGATTCTAGGCATGAGCCACCACGCTAGTCCCCAAGTTGTCTTTTTTAATGATCATGATTTAGTACAATATTTGCCTCATCTAAAACCTTGTGTTTTGATGTACTTTCCAACCCAGACCAGCCTGAACAACATAGTAATACCTTCATCTCTACAAAAAAAATTGAAAAGTTAACTAGGCGTGCTGGCACGTGTCTGTTGTCCTAGCTACTCGGGAGGCTGAGGTGGGAGGATTGCTTGAGACCGGGAGGTTGAGGTTGCGGCGAGCTCTGATTACGCAGCTACACTCCAGCCTGACTGACAGATTGAGACCCTGTCTCAAAAACAAAAAGAAATTTATTTATTTATTTATTTATTTTGAGACGGAGTCTCACTCTGTCACCTAGGCTGGAGTGCAGTGGCACAATGTCTGCTCACTGCACCCTCTGCCTCCTGGGCTCAAGCAATACTCCTGCCTCAGCCTCCCAAGTAGCTGGGACTACAGGTGCCCACCACCATGCCTGGCTAATTTTTGTATTTTTAGTAGAGACTGGATTTTGCCATGTTGGCCAAGCTGGTCTCGAACTGCTGACCTCAAATGATCCTCCCTTCTTGGCCTCCCAAAGTACTGGGATTACAGGCGTGAGCCACCACACTGGCAAGAATTTTTACAAAGAGGAAAATTGAAAGAACAGTACAAAGAACAGCCATATACTCTTTATCTAGAGTGTGCCTTTATCCATGCATACTATGCATACTAGCTATTCCCTAAGGACAGAGGCTTTTATTATATAACCACAGTTTATTTATTAAAACCAGAAAATGTAATCTTGATTCAGTAATATCACCGAATCCACCATTCATATTCAGAGTTTGCCTGTCCCAATAATGTTCTTTATAGCTATTATTTTGTGGGAATTTTTTTTCCTGAACTGAAATCCAACCCCTAAATTATGCTTGTTTTGCTCTGTAGTTTCCTTTAATCTGGAACAGTTCCTCAGCCTTTTTTTTTGTTTTTCATAATCTTTACATTTTTGAAGATTATAGGCAGTTACTGTATAAAATATCCCTCAATTAGGGTTTTTTTGCTGTTTCCACATGGTTGGAATCAGGTTGTATGTTTTTGGAAGGAAACACCAGAGAAGCAATGTGACTTCAAAAGGCACAGAATATCTGTGGTGTTATTTATTCCATAATGTTCGTTTTGATCAATCCACTGTAAATTAATTTGAAATTAATAATTTATAAGAAGATATTTTAAGATTATATAAATATTCTGTAACTTATCAAACTTTTTTTTTTGAGATGGAGTCTTGCTCTATCACCAGGCTGGAGTGCAGTGGTGCAATCTCAGTTCACTGCAACCTCCGCCTCCCAGGTTCAAGTGATTCTCCTACCTCAGCTTCCCAAGTAGCTGGTACCACAGGCACGTGCCACCATGCCCAGCTAATTTTTGTATTATTATTATTTTTTTTAATTAGAAAACGCTTCTCCTGTATGTATTTTTCAGTAGAGACAGGGTTTCTCCATGTTGGCCAAAATGGTCTCGATCTCTTGACCTTGTGATCTGCCCTCCTCGGCCTCCCAAAGTATTGGGATTACAGGCATGAGCCACCGCACCCAGCCAACTCATCAAACTTTCACTTATATTTTTAGCAGGTCGTCTTGCTAAAAATGTTTAACTTGAATTTAATAATGAGGAGACAAAATAAATTCAGATTGTGGGACATTTTGTAAATTAGCTGGCCTGGATCCTTCAAAAATGTCAGTGTTACATCCACAAAGGTGAAGAGATTATTACATCCACAAAGGTGAAGAGATTATTACAAGTTAAAAGAGTCAAAGGAGACACAACAACCAAATAAATGCATGAACCTTGACTAGACTCTGGGTTAAAGAAAAACAACTCTAAAGACCATTTTTCGGGAATAATTTGAGAAATTTTAATACGGACTGTATATTAGATAATTTACCAATGTTAAATTTCTTAGTTGTGTTGATTGTATTGAGCTATTTGGGTAGCCTTTTTTTTGTTGTTGTTTTTTTTACAGATATTTATGCTGAGAATTTTTGAGATGAAATGTTTGAAACTTATTTTCTTAGTTTTTAAATTTATTATTATTATTTTTGAGACAGGTTCTTTCTCTGTTGGCCAAGCTGAGTGCATTGGCACAATCACTGCTTACTGCAGTCTCCACCTCCCAGACCCAAGCTGTCCTCCCACCTCAGCCTCCCAAGGAGCTGGGACTACAGCCACATACTACCATGCCCAGCTAATTTTTTTATATTTTGTAGGGATAGGGTTTCCCTGTGTTGCCAAGGGTGGTCTCAAACTCCTAGGCTCAAGTGATCTTCCCACCTTAGCCTCCCAAAGTGCTGGGATTATAGGCATGAGCCACTGTGCCTGGCCTAGAACTTATTTTCAAATGATTCTGCCCTACCCTTCCAAAATATCTCTACACAGAGATAAGTAAAGTAAATATGGCAGTTTGAGAATACTATAAAGAATATATGAGTGTTGATTACATTATTTCTTTCATATTTTTAATGAGTTTGAAATTTTAAAATAAAAATATTTGAAGCAAAAAAGGTTAGTTAAAAGGGAAAAAATGGAGAAAGGTCACAATAGTAAATATATAAACTTAGAAGTATGAAAATAGGTTTTTGGCAAGTGTCTCTACTATAACATAAATATTCATGCAAATTTATTTAGTCCGTTTAGATTGAGCTTAATGGAAAAATATTTGTGGAGACTACTACACTAAACTTCTTTTCTTTTTTCAGTATAGACTATGGTAGAAGAAAAAGAAATGCTTTTAGGATTCAGGTAGAAAAAGGTGAGTCTTATTGTTAGAACTAAATTATCAATAAAGTTATACAAATAATTGTTTTAGCTCATAGCATTTTTTTTCTTTTTGTGTCAGTATTTAGCATAATTAGTAGTGAGAAGGAACTTAAGAATTTAACAGAATTAGAAGTTGAACATTTGGCAAAAAGAGCAAGACAAGGTGAAGAGGATAATGAGTAAGTATACAAAGTGCACTTTTTAAAAAACCGTACACTTTATCACATTACATTCCTGCCTGTAAAACTTTCAATGGCTCTTCATTGCCAACAAAGCCCTGCATAATATTTACCTAGGCTCTCCAGACCTTTACTTCAGCCGTATTGAATGTTCTCTATTCCCCAAAAAGATCAGATTCTCTTTGACTATGCCTTTGTATGGGTGATTTTGTTGAGTTAGAGTATCATTTCCCTTTCACAATCTCCCACTCAGCCCTCAAGAATCAGTTGAAATGTTACTGCCTTTATTAGGCCTAAGATTCCTTTTAAAATGTTTCCTTAGCTTCTAGTTACAGATGTTTGTTATAAACCTTATCATATCATATGCCATTGAAATTATTTGCTTACTTGTTTGCATTACTAACAGTACTGTCTCATTACCTTCTTTTTCTACCCTAATACAACATCAGATATATAAAAAGGTGCCAATTAATTTTGTTTCAGAAATAGTATTGAGAGCTTCTTTTTTTTTTTGAGACAGAGTCTTGCTCTGTCGCCCAGGCTGGAGTGCAATGGTGCAATCTCAGCTTACCGAAACCTCTGCCTCCCAGGTTCAAATGATTCTTTTGCCTCAGCCACCCTAGTAGCTAGGACAACAGGAGAGTGTCACCACGCCCAGCTAATTTTTGTATTTTTAGTAGAGACAGCGTTTCTCCATGTTGGTCAAACTCCCGACCTCAGGTGATCCCCCGCCTCGGCCTCTCAAAGTCCTGGGATTACAGGCATGAGCCACCGTGCCCAGTCGAGAGTTTTAAACATATCTTTATTGAGGTATAATTGACATACAGGTAAGCTCTACATGTTTTTTTTTTTTTTGAGATGAAGTCTTGCTCTGTTGCCCAGGCTGGAGTGCAGCAGCGTCATCTCGGCTACTGCAACCTCCGCCACCCAAGTTCAAGCGATTCTCCTGCCTCAGCCTCCCGAGTAGCTGGGATTACAGGCGCATGCCACCACACCCAACTAATTTTTTGTATTTTTGGTAGAGATGGGGTTTCACCATGTTGGCCAGGTCAGTTTTGAACTCCTGACTTCAAGTGATTTGCCTACCTCGGCCTCCCAAAGTGCTGGAATTACAGGC